>PVJH01002972.1:0-128718 GCA_004026705.1 Nesogale talazaci
GCAGTTTGTTGCCTGGGGTTTGTAGTTTGTTGCCTTTGTAACTGTAAACAGCCCTGGCCTCTGAAGCCTGACTTGCAGCTGTGCTGCCATTCACTTGTTAATTTTGAAGATCACGATATGCTAATTGCCTAAGCTTGCTTGCCCTATAAAACTGGCTTACTTCTCCCAAATCAGAAAAAAAAAAAAAAAGAACCCCACCTCACCCCATCCCAGAAAAGATGTAACTACTGAAACAACATATGTATGTATGTATACATTATGATGAGTGCTGTATGAGTCCCCAATAAAATGAATTAAAAAAAACTAAAATAAACTAAAATAAAATAAAAGGTAGTTCAAATATTTCAACCAACTGTAAGCCAAACAAAAGTGTTATTTCTAGGGTTTCCATTCATACATGCATAGCTTTCCCCCTCAAACAAAGTATGTTTAAATGTCAGTGGATGGTTGCAGATAAATTATGTCAGCAATACACTGGTCTTGGTTTCCTTAACTAAATCTCAAACCCAAACTCACTCCCATAATGTTGATTCTGACTCACAGAGACCTGAAAGGACACTGTTCTTTAGAAGTTCTGAGACTACAGGGTTCCTAAAACAAAACAAAACAAGAGAAGACAAAACAAAACAAAACAAAACAATAAGCCAAAACCAACTAAATAAGAAAACAGTTGTTTCTGAAGCAATCTGCTGGGCCAATTAAATGTGAAACAGAGAACCCATTTCAGACATTTAGGTTGACTTTTTTTTAAAGGAACTCCAAAGGGGTAATCTTAATAAATCTCCTTGAAGGACACAGGAATATGTTGGAAGATTATTGTGTAGAAGTTTTAAAACACTAAAAACTGCATTGGTGAAAAGGCCAGGAAAGTTGCATCGAGGAATTTTTTTTTCCCTATTAGGACAAAACACATGTTCTTCAGGGGAGCAAGAGCTGTCTTAGGGTAATTTCACTAGAAAATATCTCCCTACTCGCTTATTCTCTTCAATCTCCTTTTAGTTTCCCAAGTGTAGAGAACCTTTAAAAGAATATGAATTGGGATTTTTTTGAGGATGTCCAAATCTCCATTTTGGTGTGGTATACATTGACTAGAACAGAAGTAGGGTTAGAGAGATGGAAACATTGCCTTTAGAACTATACAGGCCTAAATAAAGAAAATATTGAGAAAAATAGCTTCACATTTTGATTATTGTATTTAATAAAGCATTCTATTACTTTATAAATCATTTTATTGGGGGCTCTTACACGCTAATCACAATATATGTATACATACTTTGCATCTATTTACATTTTTTGTTGGGAGGGGCCACCCATACAAGTCTTATCACAATCCATCCATCCATTCATCATGTCAAGCACATTTGTTTCCATCCTCATTCTCAAAACATTTGCCTTCTACTTGAGCCCTTGGTATCAGCTCCTCATTTTTTCTCCTCCCTCACCACTCCCCCACATTCTATTAGTTTGTAATGATACTTTTGACTTACTTTCAAATGCCTATTTTTGTCAGTTTATGAATGCAAGATCATGCAATCCTTTCTTTTTGTGATTGATTTAGTTTACTTAGAGTAATTTCCTCCAAATTAATCCATACTTTGTGAACTCAGAATTTTTATTTACAGTTGCATAGTCTTCCACCATTCATATATATATGTGTGTGTAGACATGCGTAAATCAAGGCTTTTTGATGGTTCTCTGGTATGGAAGAGAGAGTGAGGGGAATTATCTAGATAGTGGAAATTTATTATTTTTCAATGATGGCAAAGGCAATACAAAATATGAGTGGAATGTGAACAATGTTGCCAAGGTCAATGATAGCACTCATAAGTGCATATGAAAATAGTGATGCCTTGTTAAAAGTCTGTAACATATATAATTTGGCAAGAGCAACCAAAGATCTCATGAGTAGTGCATATATGTGTATATGTGTGTTGCTGTGAAGCTGTAAGCTTTGTCAACTGGTACTTCAAATGCTAGCAGTGTCACCCAATGTGAACAGGTTTCAGCAAAACTTCTATGCTAAGAACAGACAATGGGAAAAAAAAGATATTGGGAAATGGACTTAGCTCCCCCCTTCAGAGAATGGGGGAAAACCTTATACATAGTTTAAAAAAATTCTCAGACGAAGGTCTAATGAGGGAAGCAGAACACCCTCAGAGATAGTGCCGGAGGATAGCCCCTTGGTGTCAGAGGCACTAGAAATGTGAGCGAGGAGGAGCTCATTTTTCAGACTGGCATCAATCATGGTGATGTGAGTCAGATAAAACCTATGAGTTCTTCAATGGTTGATGGAGCACTACTCAAGGGAGGAGAATCAAAACTCTGCTATTGATTAGAAAGTGGAACATGCGAAGTATGAATCTAAAAAATTTGGAAACTGTTAAAAAATGAAAGGAAATGCATAAATATCAATATCTTATGCATTGATAAGCTGAAATGAACTGGCATTGGCAATATAAATCAGAATATCATAGGATTTACTATGTCAGGAATAAGACAATCAAGAGAATGACTTCACATTCATTGTCAAAAAGGACACTGCAAAATCAAACATGAAGTACAGTCCTGTCTGTGATAGGATTATGTGTATCTGCCTTCAAGGAGATCCAATCAATACAATATTATTCAAATGTAGGCATCAATCACTGGCCAGTGAAGAATAAATTGGAGAGTTCTACTAAAGACTTCAGCTGGAAATTCATCCAACATGCAATCCAGATGCATTGCTAATTATAGGCAATTGAAAAGCAAAAGTTGGAAACAAAGAGAAAGGAACAGTGGTTGAAAAATATGGATTTGATGATGGAAATAGAGCTGGAGATCTCATGATAGAATTTTGTAAAACCAATGACTTTCTCATAGTAAATGCCGTTTTTCTACGAAACACAAAAGGTTACTGTGCACATGGGCTTCTCCCAAATAAATCAAATTAACTACATGTGTGGAAAGACACAATGGAGACGTTCAATATCAGCAGTTAGTTAAAACCAGGCCAGCGGCTGATTGTGAAGCAGACTAGGGTTTTCTCATATGTAAGTTCAGGATAAAGCCGAAGAACATGAAAACAAGCCCATGAGAGTCAAAATATGAGTCTGTCCCACTTGAATTTAAGAACGCCTTAGGAAATGCTTTTGACACATTGAACACTAATCACAGCAGAACTGAGGAGCTGTGGGAGGATATTAAGAACATCATTCGTTAAGAAAGCAAAAGGCCATTAAAAAGAGAGTGAAGAGATAAAAGACCAAGGTGGATGTCAGAAGAGACTGAAAAGTGCTTTTAATTGTGGAGTAGCTAAAACAAACAGGAGATATGATACAGTCAAAGAGTTGAACAGAAAATTTCAAATGGAAGCTCAAGAAGACAAAGACAAATATGATAATTACATGCGCAAAAACTTAGAATTACAAAAACAAAAAGGAAGAACACATTCAGCATATCTGAAACTGAAAGAATTCACAAACAAATACAAGCCTTGAGTTGCATTCTTGAAAGATTCTATGGACAAAATATTGATCATCAGAAAAAGCCAGTTGACGTTCTGCCATTTCACCAGGTGGCACATAAGGAAAAAGCAATGATTTGCAGGAAAAACCTCAAGCTGCATGGAAAGCATTAGCCAAACACAAGACTTCAGGAATTGTTGACCTATCCATTGAAATGTTTCAATAGGCTGAGAAAGCACTGAGAGAAAACAGTTACTGGTCTTTGCCAGGAGATTAGGAAAAAAACTATTTGGCTGAGTAAGTCCGGGTAGACTAGAGGAACAAATTCAAGGACATGCATATAGGTATAAGGAAAGGGTTTGTATACAAAAGAAATGTGACACTAAGAAGGCATCCCAATCCAGTCCAGTGCAAAGTCATAAGTCCAATATTAACCCATATGCCCGACATCAGTCTATAAAGTCTGCTTCTGACTCATGAAGTCACAGGTCAGTGGGTGCAGAATTCTGGCGCTGGCAGGGGTCTCCCCATGACTCCTCACTTCCAGGGCTCAGGTCCATCAACAGCATGCCACTCCAGCATGCCACTCCAGCTTCAGAGGTCTGGCTCCATCAGGGCAAAGTCATGTAGTCTCTCCACCTGCTACTCCAGGCTCCCAGACCCCGCCATTCTGTGTTGCCTGTGATTAATCATCTCTGAAACTAACTCCCAACAACTGGGGAAGATAGCTTCTCATCTTCACGAGGGAAATATCGTGAGATTTCCCCGGAGTCTCAGGTGAAAGCAATGCCCACACAGAGACCTCATTGGCTACTCAATGGCTATCTCCAGATTAACAGGCCATACTCCACCCCTACATTTCAATCATAAAATTAACATAAGCACATGACTGCCACATTGGCCTACTGACAAGAAGAGATCTGCATCTGTATCTGTTTCAAAGAAAGGTGACCCAACCAACTGCTCAAATTATAGAACAATATGTCTTATATTACATGCAAGTAAAGCTTGGCTGAAGATCATCTGACAGTGGTTTCAGCAGTACATGCACAGAGAAATGTCAGAAGTTCAGGCTACATTGAGAAAAGGACATGAAATAAGGGATATCATTGCTAGTGTCAGATGGAGCTTGGCTCAAAGTAGAGTATATCAAGAAAAACTTCCTTGTATTTTATTGACTATGCCAAGGCACTTGACTGTGTGGATCACATCCTATGGATAACCTTCAGAGGAATGAGAATGCCAGAATATGCTATTGTTCCCAGAAAGAACTTGTACTTAAGAGACAATTGTGCAAACAGAACAAGGGAATATTGCATTGTTTAAAAATCAAGAAAAATGTACAGGGCTGAGCCCCGGTGACGTAGTGGTTGTGCGCGGGACTGCGGCCCACTGGGACGGAGGTTCAATTCCAGCAGTGGGGCTGGGCCTCCTTCTCCCACCACCGGAGAGCAGTGATGCCCCCCCCCCCAAAAAAAAGAAAAATGTACAACAGAGTTGTATCCCCTCACTATACTTGTTCAGTTTGAATGCTGAGCAAATAGTCAGAAAAGCTGGATTATATGAAGAAGAATGAGGGTCTTTCATTATATATATATGTAATATCTTCTAGCTCTTCTAGTCCTATAATTTTTATGTGCTGCTTTTCTAACTCTCTCATGATGGATTTTACTTTGAAATTTCTTTTATTAGAGGTTATATTGCCACTCCTGTTCTTTTCTCCCTGCCATTAACTTGATATATTTTTTTCCAGCCTTTGATTTTCACTTATTGTGTTCTGTCTAAATTATGTTTCTTGGAAGCTGTAGGTTGATTGTTCTTATTTTTCTAACTAACCTGTTATTCTCTCATGACTGATGCTTTTAATCCATTAATATTCCATGCAATTATTGATATGTGTGGGTTTCCTGTTTTCATTTTAATCTATATTTTTGTTGTGTTTTCTGTTTCTTTGTTCTTTCTAAAATTTAAGGCAATTGTGAATACCTTTCTTAGTGTGTTGAATTCTGGGTGGGGTTATCCTGTCTGCTGATGTTGTTGATAATTGGTCCAAAGTATTCTATTTAATATTTTTTGTAGTGTTGTTCTTGCTTTTATAAGTTCCTTACATTTCTTTCTATCTTGAAATGCCTGTAGTAATTTCTCATACTTGAGTGATATAAAGTTATTGGTTGTTAAGGTTGTTTTTTCGTTCAGAGTTTTATATGTCAATCATTTTGTTTCATTCTTGCATGGTTTTTTTGCTGAAAAAATGTGAATTTATTGATTTTTCTTTGTAGGTGACTTTCCTTCTTATCCTCATTGCTTGAAAGATTCTTCCACTTGCTTTTGCTACTATATATTCTAGAGCAAGCTTTAGTGTTCCTTCTGGCATTGATTTGATGTCTTCTTTTCTTCTCTTTAATATTTCTCCCCTTTCTATATGATATTGATGTCCTTCTGTCCCATATCATTTATTTCATCATTGGTGTTCAATACATTAAATTTGTTCTTGAGATACTATCTAAATTTAGATGGAATAAACTCAAGGTCACAGCAGCCTCTTCTGAACTTGTTTCAATTTTCTTCAACTACACTTTAACTCACATTGCCCTTGATTAAGCCCTACCAGACATCGCTAACCCTCCTTGCCATCAATTTTGTATCACAGTTGTTCCCTTGTCCTGGGGCTTGTTCACATCCCCTTCTTTTCTCCCATCTCCTTTTCTTCGGTGTTTCCCCTTAACCATCGTTCTCGTTGTTTTTCCCTCTGGATTGTTTATCCTGTCTATCTTATCTATATAGACATGCAGAGACAGTAATAAGAACACTATCTATGTATATATATTTACAGGTCTTGTATTAAGGTAGCATATCTCTATTCAAATGAGTCTCTACTCATGTACTACCATAATGCAAGGCTACTTCATTCTAATAACCTGGCAAGTCATGATGCTCACCTTCCTGACATGATTGCTGAAAACAAAATATATGCATAAACTGATGGTGCAAGGCTATCAAAGATATAGTGCTGCGGTGTTAGAAAATTGAAGATAAACAAGTGGCCAGCTAACTGAGAAGCAACAAAGCCCACATGGAATAAGCACACCAGCCTGTGTGATTGTGTGGTATCAGTTAGATCAGGTGTCAGGCATCAAATATCTAGAACAAAAAGTTATATCATTGTAAATGAATGGAAGTGCAGCATGGAGACCCAAAACTCATCTGTAGACAATTAGACATCTCCTTGTAGAAGGTCACAAGGAAGAGACCAGCCAGTCAGGGTGCCGCATATAAACAACTTTCCTCTAGTTTTTTAATGCTTCCTCTCCCTAACATGACCCCAATTCTCCCTTATAAATCTGGCTAGACAAGAACATGTACATGGGTACAGATAAGAGCTGGAAACAGAGTTAGCCCAGGACAGATAAACCCATCAGGACTCATATTGAGAGTAGCCATACCAGGAGGGTAAGGATAAGGTAGAGTGAGAAAGGGGAAACTGATCATAACGCTCTACCTCTAACTCTCCCACAGGGGGATAGATTCTAGAAAAGTGGGTAAAGGGAGACATTGATCAGTGTAAGACAGGCAAAAATAGTAATCATTTAGAAATTATCAAGGATTCATGAGGAAGGGAGCATGAGGTAGGGAGGGAAAAATAAAGAGATGCTATCAATGGCTCAAATACAAAAAAATGGTTTGAAAAAGACGTAGGCAACAAATGTACAAATGTGCTTGCCACAATGGATGGGTGGGTGGATTGTGATAATACTTGTGTGTGCCCCCAATAAAATGATAAACACCCCCCCAAACTTTTAAGTTACATACACGTAGTTGATTGTTCTGTCGTCACCTCCTTATCTAACTTTGGCTAACGATATTTAACTTCTTTATTATCTCATGCCACAGATGTAGTCAGTTTGATTTCTGTGTATTCTATCTGGAAAAAGTTCATGTTATTTGAAATTATTTGATAATTTCCACATTCTACTGGTTAACATTTATATAGGATTTGCAGAAATATGGATCTCTGTTGAAATATGGATTATGTTGTTAAAATATACTTTCAATGTTGGTTTTGCAAAGTTCTATCATATAATCTCCATCCTCATTTCTATTATTTGGGCCAGTATTTCCAACTATTGATCTACATGTTTATGTCCATCTTTTCAGTTATACCCATCAATAATTATAATGCATTTTGATTGCATTTTTATCAAGTTACAACTGAAGGTGTTGAGATAATTCTTAAGTTACTTCACTAACTTTAGTGATTAGTGAATAAATTTGGCTAATAATTGCATTGAACGAATTTCCTTGCATGCAGAAAAATGTTATCCTATCACAGACAGCATTATACTTCAAGATGGATCTTGAAATGTCCTCTTTGATGATTAAGGTGATGCCATTCCTCTTGAGTTTTTCATTCCATTCACAGTAAACCTTAAGTTATCAGACTGAAAATGACCAATACCACTCAAGTTCACTAATGCTGAGGACAATGATTTTTGTGGATTCCTTTTTATTTGTGGTGACTTCCAATTCTTTTTGGTTCATATTTCCATATATTACATGTTCCAGTGATGAACAGATATTTGAACTTGTTTTTTCTAATGTTCACTTGGATCCCATCACTAAACGAGGCCCCCAAAGCTGTGATACAGACAGGTCAATTCTACGTCTATGAGGCAGCTCTTCTCTCGTTGTATGTGAGTGCCCTTCCACCCTTGAACTGACAATATTCTGCTACCACTTATGAAATTCTATGACTGATCTCTTAGATGTGGGCAGCCTATTACTTCTTCCCTGTCTGTTACTAGTCTGGAAACTCCGTTGAATCTTGTCCAATGTTGGTGACTCTGTCGATGTTTGAAATAATGGTGATTTATCTTCCAGAATGATAGCAACATGCAAGCCACTATTGCACTTCAAATTTACAGCAACATGTTGTAGAATGACCTTATATGAACATATCTATCCTTGTTTAAGTAGTAAATTGCCTTGGAAAAAGATTCACATCTAACTTTCACTTTCTTTCTTCTCTACAAAAACATTTGTGCTGAAGATTGCTTCAAATATCTCTGTCACAAGATTTTACAACCTGCGTGGTGATAATATGAATCTTGCCCAAATAGGAAGATATATGGGTAGTGCTGAGCAGAGCAAGAACTGTCCAGGGTGCTAATCAACATGGGCTCATTTATTCTCTAGGACCCTAAATCTTGGAGACCTGGATTATGGCCCTGAAATCGGTATGATTCCATTTGTTCTTTGCCCAGCTTTATACTATGCTAAATACACGATGTTAGTTTCAGATAGGTATAATCCTGTATGGAAGCAATTTTCCTTTGCTTACAGGGAGAATTGACACCTACAGACTCATTTCTATCTTGTCTCTAACTCGCTGCAGCTCCAACTCCAGTGGTTTTTATTACTTTTTATTTGGAGCAGTGGATTGCAGTAATTTTATAACACAATTGCTATATCAATTTTCTCAGAGGAATGTCTGATTTTTCAAGGGTCATCTCAAGAGATATGCGTGTGAGTGCATCTTTAAAGAGATGCATGGACGGGCTGTGTAAAACATCAACTTGTCCATGGTCTAAAGTTGTTAAAACAAAAGGGAGGGGGTCTACAAGCAGTGGGAATCAATTATAGTTATGAAATTCTCATTGCTGTGGAGGTTAATTTTAAGAGGATGTTTCTGGGGTTGGAGCAGTCTTCTCATAGCTTGTGACAACATGTCCTTGTTCTTTGGCTTTAGTTGCCACAGCTTTTTGCTACTAACCTACCTTGGAAGGGCAAGGTCCATTGAGAATGAAATGCTGCTGAATCTCAGTGGGATGTATGTCTGTTGGGAAGAAATGAAGGAGATCAGAACTCCTTACAGTTGAGATACACGCACCAGATCTATAAACTAGAACTCTGTTATGTTTTTTGTTACTACTACATGAGTCCTCTCTCATGTTGTTTCACTCTGGTCTTTTCTATATTTTCTACTCTATACTTGAATTTGATAGTTTTGTGATCTGTAATAGACACGATGCAGGGAATCATATGATAGGGTTTTATAAGATCAATGACCTATCAATTGAATATATCTTTTTACAATAATATAAATAATGCACATAAACATACAGACTACACAGGATTCAAATGGCTAGATCTGTGGAAAGAGAGGATGGAGAAGTTAGTATCATCATTCAACACAACGTTATACACCAACTGAAGACTACTATATCATTAATTGTTTAATGAAAGTTTAAATTTCACCTGAAGAAAATGAAAGGAATGACATTGAATATACCCACTTGAATTTAATGACCATCTTGCCTACAGATTGACACATTAAACATTACCAACAAATATTGAGTGAGTTGTCTGGTGTTATTAGGTCCATTATCTGTGAGGAAATAAATAGATCATTGAAAGAATAGAAAGCAAGAAGGAATGGAAGTCAAAGTAAATGGATATCAGAAGAGACTAGAAACTTAGTCTTGAATGTGGTCATTAAATCAAATAAAAGAAGTGATGAGGTAGAAGAGCTGAACAGAAGATTCCAAAGGATAATTTGAGAAGACACAGTAAAGTATGAACTGAAACCTGCAAAGAGATGGAAAAAGAAAAACCGGAGAGGAAGAAAATACTTGTGTGTTCAATGATTGTCTGGATTATTATAAGAGCTGCAAGATCCCCCAATAGGGTAATTTTTTTAAAAAAGAAAACACTTGTGTGTTGCTGTGCTTCTGGGACCAATGTTGCCAGTATTTAAAATATTAGCAGAGTCACTCAAGGTCAACACATTTCACCAGAGTTTGCAGACCAATAACAGACTATGAAGAAGGACTAAGATGTCCAATTTCAAGGAAGCAGACAATGAAAATCTGAAAGCTATCACTAGAATATTGTCAGGACCTGAAACTCTCGTGAATAGCAGCAGAACATTTTCTGATGCGTTGCCTGTCGGGTCAGAAGGCCCTCACAACATGACCAAGAACTGCCTTCTCAAAATAGAGTTGACCATAATGACGTGATGCCGTAAAGACTCAGGACCTTCATTTGCTGAAGGGGCACAACGCAATTGGGAAGAAACAATCACAAACATTCATCAATAATTGCAGCCTACAATGTATGAAGTATGAATCTATGGAAATTGGAAGTCATAATAAATGAAATCCTAGATATTAGCCAACTAAAACAGATGAGTATTGGCCATTTTTAACCAGATATTCTTATAGCCTACTTAGCTGGGAATGATAAATGCGAGAAGAATGGCAATTCATTCATCATCAAAAAAGACATTACAAGAGCTATCTTGAAGTGCAATTCTGACTGTGATAGGACAATACCTATCTGCTTATAAAGAAATCCACTCAATAGAATTACTGTTCATATTCTTGCACATATTAAGGAAGAAATTGAAGGATCTTACCAATGTTTTCTGTCTGAAATTGACAAAACATGCCATCAATATGTATTGATGATTATTGATGATCGGAAAGCAAGTTGGAAACAAAGAAAGAGCAATTATTGGTAAAAAGTGATCTGGAAGATAGACAAAAAGCTGGAGACCACATGATAGACTCTTTTGACCCATTTTAAAGTTGTTCTAGTTTTTAGTATATTCTGCTATCTTTTTTTTGGGGGGGGTGTTGTGTACATAGGGTGCCTTATTCGCCACAGAACGATACATGCTAAGGCGGTTGTACTTGAGCCAATGTCACCAAATGTACAGAATTGAATAAAGTGGCTCTCTGAGAAGTCTTGGTTTGCCTCGATGTGGAAAGGAAGATAGAGATGGACATGAAAACCAGGCATGCGTTCTTTTAGTTCTGGCCTGGAGTGCAGAGTCCTCAGGGCAGCCCTCTGGTGTTGTCCCCGTCATTGTCACTTCCAGGCTGGGGCCGTCTGCCAGACTCGGAGAGCCTCTGGACCACTCGAGATCTCCCGAGCCCAGGCAGAGTGATCACAGCCATGGTCCTTGTCGTCAGTTCTGTGGTCTGGGTCCGTGGGCACAGAGCTCTAGCTCTCCTTCTCTTGGTTGTCACTCTGCAGCGGAGGGTCCGGTAAGTGCCACCCCTGGGCTTGGATCCGTTCCTGGATGCCAGCAGTGGTTTCCTCGCCATAGCCCGCAGGTGCCAGCTCTGGTTCTCTGGTTCCGGATCTTGGGTGAGAGGTTGGTAGGAGTAGCCAGCGGGGTCTGCCCTCACTTCCTCTGGATCCTCACTGCTTCAATCCCCGGTGCCTTTGGTGCCTTCGGCTGGTCCATGTGAGGCCGCAGTCCCTCAGTACTTTTTGGGAAGATAAGTTCTGGGCCCGTGGTGTCCCCCTGCCCCCCCCACCCCCCAGCCCCAAGAACCACTGCGGCCATCCAGGGCAGGGGCTGCTGAGAGCCCCCGGTGGAAGCCACACTCTCATTTCTGGTTCTGCTATCTTTTTGAATGAAGTTTTTCTATATTTATTTTAGTCATTGTTGTTGGGTTATGTTTGTTTGGTATCCATTTATGTTTTGCATACTTTTCTGTATATAAATTCTAGGCTAGGTAGATTAACAGACAGTAACTGGATTGGTAATTGTCATGGGAAGTTAGGGGGAAGTTGGGTGCTAACAAGTATAAGAGGAAAATATTGTGAAATTGATTGTGGTGAATGCACAAATCTTAATATAATTGAATGATTAAATTGTATGATATGTGAAGTGCATGCCAATAAAACAATTTTAAAAGAATAGGTAGATATTTTTTCGAAAGATATATCCTTATACCTTCCCAGTATGTCTTTTTGTTTTTCACTACTTAATACGCATAGCAAAGTGACTCATGGGTTATAAATCTTCACAATTCTAGCTCAAAGTATATGCAAAACAAATCTTTGGAGAGAGTGAACTATATGAAGAAGAATGTAGCATCAGTATTAAAGGAGGAGTGATGAACAATCCATATATACGGATGACACAATTTTGTTTGCTGAAACTGAAGCACAGTTGTAATACTTTATTGAGGAAGATCAAAGACAAACGCCTTAACATCAAGAAAACAAAAATCTCCACAACTGCATTAATATAAAACATTATGATAAATGGATAAAATGGTGAAGTTGTCAAGAATTTAATATTATTTGGGTTCATAATCAACACCCAGTCAAGAAATCAAAAGACATGCTTTATTGGACACATCTATTACAAATTGTCTCAAAACTTAAAAAAGCTGAGATGTCATGTTGAGGTCTAAGATTTTTCTGAATCAAGCTCTGGTGTTTTAAGAAAGCTTAAAAGTATACAAAGCTGGAAAATAAGTAAGGACAGTCAAGGAAGAACTGATATATTTGAATTATCGTGTTGACAATATTTACTATTCCATGAACTTTCGGAAAAACAAACAAATCTGTTTTAAGTGAGGTACAGCCAGAATGATCCTTAGAGAAGAAGCCAATTTCTAAAGAAGTTCATCATGCTTGGTAAAGTATAAAGTCACTGGAAAGTTAATCAATGAGATTGATTGGCCCAGAGACTGCAACCACGGTTTCAATAAAGATTATGAGACTAATGCAGGGCCAGGAAGTGTTTTATTCCATTACAGATAGAGTTGCTTTCAGTTAGAATTGACTCAAAGGCACCTTAAAACAACAGTGATAACTTGAAGATGTGATTTTGTTGTTGTTGTTTCTGATTAATTGTATCACTGACTCTAAGGCTGAACTGAATTTTTACTCCTGAATACATGAAGAATCCTTGCCATTTACAAATTCCATCTGTAAGTAATTTTCACCACAGCTCAAAAAGCATTTTCTTTGCCACAAACCCTAACTAATCTTATGGTGCTTTAAACGTGACTGCAACTTCTTTCATCCACTTATTTGTCAGTTTGTTGTCTGTGCGGACATTTGCTAACTTCATTAATAATAATTTTTATCTTGAATTTTGTCTTTTCTGTGTAGCCATTGCAATGAACATTAGAACACAAAGAAATAAAAGACCTAGAGTAGTCTCAGCAACATTTAAGATTCTGTATATTCCACTCTACATATGGGCTTCCTTCTGCTTCTTTTGGGGGTGGGGGGGTGGAGGGAGGGTATTTTCCTTACTTTTTCTAGGAGTCCAGCTACTACAAACCAGTAGCACTCCTGTGTTTGTGAGAGTAGAACTGTGCCTCATAGATTTTTTAATGATCATTCTTGTGGAAGTAGATGATTATACCTTTAATCGGAGGCACTTCTCAGTGGGCTTGAAATTCTAACCAATTGCCATCAGACGCTTTATCTAGTGCAGCATCCAGGGGACCAAGATGGAAATACATGTAAAAAAGCAGGCAGTACTTGTATTTTGTGATTGTTTGTTTGTTTCCCCTTAGCTTTTGTTTTTTACAGTAAGGCAAATAAATATTTAACTAAGTATTTGCCATTTCAATTTACTTCACATGCACCATTCAGTGGCATTAATTATGTTCATCATGTTACTCAACCAAGGTTACGTTAAAGAAAATGGTTTCCATAAGGTGATGAGAGTAAAAACCAGATTAAACAAACAAATTTACTGGGAATTCTTACAGATATCATAACACTCCATAGTTCAGGTACATCAAGCAGTGTTGTACAATTGCTACAACAATCAGTTTCAAAACATTTTCTTAAAAAACAACAACAAAAAAACCCATTTTCTTTCTTCCTACACTCCCTGATATCACCTCTCCTTTATTCACTCTCTCCCCCAACACACCTGCCAGGAACCCTTATTCCTTTTTTTTTTTTTCTATAATAGTCCCCCCAGCCCCTGCACACACATTTTATACAATCCAATATACCCATTCACATACAATTCTGTTGTTCAAGTCCATCCATTTTTAAGTCAGGGGCAAGAAACCCTTTTCTGTCCAAGACCATTTAGATATGTATAGTATCAGACATGGACCATACAAAATTGTCAGCTTAAAAAGCAGTTTGCTATATTTGGTCAAACATTTAATTAACTCACTCTTAATGTGAGGTCTGAAAGTGCTTCGTTTTGGTGAAGCATAGTTTGCTAGCTGGGGTTGATGATGTTGCTACTCACAGCTCTTTCTGGGTTTGCATTGGTCAGTCTGGAGTGCAGCTCAGTTTGGAAAAGAACTGCAGTACGTTGTTGTGAACACAGATGTCTGTTTCAGTGTACATCTCTTCAGAGTTGGAAATTCATTATTCATCATGGATTAGGCAACATTTATAGAACTCAGTGATAGACTGTTGTATCTACCCTTCAGCTCATTATCACTATGCAATGGAATGGTTTTGTATTATAGGTTATCAGGCACATGAGCTGTGTCTATATTGAGTGGTTCAGCAAATATATCCAATTCTATGTTCAATGACTTCTCCTGGTCTTGAATCATTCATTATGTGCCTCAATTAGTTTCACACATCCACCAGCATTTTCAAGTGTAGTAGAAGTTTTCATAGCATCAAACGATTTTCCATTTGAAAGCAGAGATATAAGAAGCTGGTTGGGGCCATATAGCTTGACATTCAATTTTGAGCAGTATTTCGTAATGTCCACCATTCAAGTGCTAGTCACACTTGATATTATTTAAATTTCCAGAATAAAGCCAATATTTATTCTTAACTGATTCCTCTGATTAATATTCAACCTTAAATTACTTTTAATTTTTAAGGTATTACATATAAAAATAAAGTATCAGGTTAGCAAATAGAGCATTCTGAAGACTCCATTGATTTTTTTTCAAATTATGAATATCATTGGTATTTCCTATTCTTCTTTGAAAAATGGTAAAGATAATTAAAGGGTTATATTCTTTGGTAGCAGAGCTAAATATTTAAGCAATCAAAATTCTAACTTTAAAATATAAGAATAGCAGAGGTCTAATGAGATATTTACAAGTAAGTTGATTTATAGAAACGTATATATATAATTGAAAATGTATTGCTACTAGGATTCTAGTTCATTAATGCATGGATTTATTGCTAACCAAACATGTTTGAATATCAGTATATGGCTATAGAGAAGTTCTCTCATTAATATACATGTCTTGTCTTCTTAATATGCCTTCTTAAAGAAAAAGGTACAATCAAAGCAGTGACTGTGAATAGAACTGCTTCTGTGGGCTTCTGAGACTACAATTATTTATGGGAATAGACAGTCCCATCTGTCTCCCATGGAAGTGAATTGTGAACTTGAACTGCTTTTTGACCTTAATGTTAGCATGACCCATTACACCATCAGGGCTCCTTAGATGTCCATGGTAACTGATTTTTGTTTTGATTTTTTTTACTCCAATGATTTCTTTGGAGGCTATGGTATGATCATGGGTTTCTTTTTTATTTTTATGAAGATTTAAGAGACTTGAAATCAATTTGGGTGAGACACAGCACCTGTTCAGTCTTTGAAGATTGTAAGGGCTTCCCTGGGATAATTTCTCTGATAAACTTTATTTCATCCACCCCAACTCCCTAATCTTGCCCCTTCAGACTTCTTTCTGTTCCCCAAACTCAGAGAACACTCAAAAGAGACATGGTTTGTGTCTCGTGAAGATACTACAACTGGTGTTTTGACTTGGTGTAAACTGAAGGATGCAGGTTTCTTCTAGGAAGGACTGACTCATGGCCACTGAGCCAATTATGACTCATAGTGACTCCCTGTGTCACCAGGGCTCTTTGAGAAGAGCTAAACAGATGGAAAAAAATACCTTCAGAGTCATGTAGACCTGATATATATATATATATACATATATGTTCTAAATGTTTCTATGACTTTATAGCAGTCCATTTAGACTCACTTTTATATTTCCATAGCTTATGTAAGCACCGTTAAGCATCTTATTTAAGAACCTGTCTTCACTTTATTTTGTCTAGAAATATCAATTTCATTTACCAAACTCATTAAACCCACTATTTTTTCCTCAAAGAACCAGCTGAAAAGTGGCAAAGGGGACAGGGTCAGAAATAGAGGATGGGAAAAAGCAAGAAAGCAAGTATCCAATAGGTTTGAGCATAGTTTCACCCTGTTTATATCATTTGTTTACTTTTGAATTCTGAGAGTAGGCAAATTATTAAATAAAGTCCTTTGTAATGACACCATCACTAAAAAGAGGACTGTACTGGCTTCAACTTTTTTTGGGTAAAATTCCTAAAAATTGGCATCAGATGCTCTTTTATCAAACTCCCTGCTCCAGTTCATTTTCATTACACCCTTTGAGTGGGATGGTCACTCCACTCAAAGGTACACTTACGCCTAAGATCAGTCTTGCTGAGTCCAGAGGGATACAGTCTTCGGTAGGATAGGGGCAAGACCACTTTCCATGATGACAAATAAGGCCAGGGTCATGCAGAGTCAACAGAAACCCAGATGGCTGCCAAATGTTGCACATGTGATGCTAGTGGTAGTCTGCTGTTTGCTAGGATGAGATTAATTTGGGAACAGGATAAACATGCACATTGCTTTCCATCAAGTGAAGAGCAGCCAATTTAGGACAGCCTGCTTTGCAAAAATCATTGAAATACATGCACTTACCCACGCTTATGAACATTTCTCTCCCACGCCAAACAGAGCCAGTGGTGATGGAGAAGACAAAGATTCAGGGACTATACTTCCCCTTAAGTTCTCAAATTCTTTTATGCTCATCTAAATGCATAGATCTTATTATATCAAAAGATATATATTATATTATGTTAAAAGATGGTTAAGTTAAACTGAAAAATCCATTTCTCTCAGAATCTGGATTGGAGAATATTTTTGCAAAGAAAAAAATAGAGATACTGGATGGTTTGTTTCTAGATTACATACTAGTGGAAAATTGTGTGTGTGTGTGCGTGTGTGTGGACATTTTTTAGAATTGAATGAAATGTATAAGACAGCACCTCCTCAAAAAAGGTACATATACACCTATACACATTCGTACAAAGCTACAAAGAGAAAACATTTGATACATTTTCAAGGAGGTCATTGTTTCTCAGAAAATAATTGATATTTTATGAAATCTATGAAGTCTAGAATAAGAAGCATATAATGCATCAAGTGTACAAATGAGATCTGCATAAAATTGATGGATGTAGGTATCATGAGGGGAGGTGCATGAGTACCCAATAAAATGATTCATTTAAAAAAAAAGGGGGGGAGGGGAAAGAGGAGCTTTTTTTTAAAAAAAAATACTATGTGAAATGGTAAAATTTGAAAACACAATGAGAGTTTTCTAAGGACTGTGAGTTTTGTCTTATTTCATTTTTGGACTAATTTTTCCAGGCTCTCATGCACGTTGTTTCTAACTTTCATTGCAATTTTATTAGCAGGCTCTTCTGTTTTTACAGATGAGCAATTTCAGACTGAGAAAGGAAAACTAGTTCAGTAAGATTCAATTGTTCCCTAGTTACCCTGAGTTTAGATTTCGGTCTTTTCCATTTAATAGTTTGAGATTCTGGGCAAATTCCTCACCCCCTTGTTTTTTACATCCCCTCAGTTTCCTCAGTTGTACATGGGGATAACAATGGAATTGATTTTAAAGAAGTCATGAAAAATTTAAAAATATGAGAGTGTGGTGTAGTTAATCCCTTAATATGTCTATGCTTTTCATTTTGTGATGTAAATTCTAGTTGCTAGCGTGATAATCCCATTTTTGAGAGAGTTATCTGTTACATTAATGGGGCAGGATTAAGGTGAGTTATATTGTGAGGCTCCACTTCAATAGAATGTGTGACACACATCACCTCTCTTTGTTTCCTTGGGAGTATGGCCTTCAGAAGTTACAAAACATATTTCTATCAAAGTCATTTTGTGACCTCCCTTTCCCAACTGAGTTCGCAGAAGACTATTGTCGAGACACCAGTGCCAGTTACTACTCAAAAAGATGACTGGTCCAGCACTAAGGTAGCCATCTTGATATGACTTCTAGTTAAGGCTAGCAGTGATTGGCTGAGTAAGCAAGACCTACTTTCACCTTCAAACATTTTGCTCTCTTTCTCTGCGTCTGGTATCAGGTTTGAACATCTGCCTGACCACTTCTGAGAACATGAGATGCAGACTCTTACTTGACCTGATTCACCAGCTTCCTTGGTCATGTGGGTGAGGAAGATTCCCTGGCTGGTCATCTGAAGTTCAGATTAGGCATTGGCCTGAACCCACAATCACATGAGCCATTTTCGTAATGGTTTCAGAATGCTGTGAGATGTTACAGTGAACTGTAGAACCATGGTACATAAGGGAATATATAACAAGATGAGTGATGCTTGAGATCATGGCTTATGGAATAGCACAGTGCTTTGGAAAAGTCAGACGTTTGAGACATCTTTAATCTCCCCCTCATGGGAAATAGTTTTGTATTGTCCTTTTTAAGAGAAATACCTGACTGCGGCCCACTGGGAAGGAGGTTCAATTCCAGCAGTGGGGCTGGGCCTCCTACTCCCACCACCGGAGAGCAGTGATGCCCCCCCCCCCAAAATGAGAAATACCTTTTATAGACAGTAAATAAAAAAGACTTCCTGGGGTGGGGGAAGAGCAATAGGGAGGGAAAAGGGGTTTCAGGAGAAAATAATGAAAGTTGGAGAGGAAGTGAGTACTAGAAAAGATGTGATTGCACAACTCAAGTTAACCAGGAGGAGGGAAACAGGAGAAAGGCTCTAAGATAGATCGATGTGGTGGTGATTGCATATCTCCCATTAATATGATTGAATGATTCAATTGTATGATATGTAAATTATGTGCCAATAAAGCTGTTGGGAAAAAAGAATTGTCATTTAATTATAGAAACATTTATTAAAGGGCACTATGAAAATATGAAATTTTTGTTCCTCAAAATATCCTCCATCAGGGTATATATGTTTCTTTAATTTTTAATTAACATGAGTTATTTATATGAAATAATATTCATTGTTAATAAGGTAGGGATTTACTTTTCAGATAGTCAACTTTGTATTATAGAACTTAAAACACATCAAATTTTCTGGTCGCTTCCCCTACTCTTTGATTTATCACCTCCTTCTCGTGGAATGCTTTCTTCTTCCTCCAACATCCATCTATGCTCTCGCCTATGGTTTTACCTTACTTCCCTGATCCCCACAAAACCATCAAAGTTTATTTATTTGCGTACGAAAACCATTGTCTTGGTGTTTCCTTTCTAACAGTGGTTCCACACAGTATTTGGCCCTTTGTGATCGACTAACTCCACTCCTCAATATTGTTTTCCAAGCCATCCAGACCTTTAGGGGCATCCCAGTTTTATCATTACTCTAAAACAATGCATAATATTCCACTGTGTGCATCTCTTCTTCTACTGATAGGCATGTAAGTTGTTTCCTTCTTCTTCATATTATTAACAGAACTACAGTGACCACAAGTACGCGTACACTTGTCCATGTTTGGCTCTTATTTTATAGTATATGCTCAGCAAAAAGTATACACTTGTCATCTGAAGAAGCACCACATCATTTCCTGCAGTTGTAGCACATTTTTATAGTCACACCAGCAGTGTCTGAGGGTTCCAAGCTCTTCACCCTCTCTCCAGTATTTGTTCTTTCTTTTAAAAAATTGCTATCAATGATAGATTTTAGAGATTAGTCCTTTGTCCCGTGTGTCTCTGCCATTTTTTCTTGCTCATGAGGTTTTATTTTTACTCTTTTGTTGCTTTTAAAAGCTTTTTCTTATCAGAAAGCCCTAGGAATCTATTTTGTCTTCAGCAGTTTGTGTGCTTTTCATTGTGTTTGAATATGTGCTAATGTCTTTTATTAAGACCTTTAAATTTGCCCCTATTTTCTCATTAATAATCCTGATATTTGTGGGGGGGAGGTGCACTGAGGTCTCTGCACCATCTTGAGTTCATTTTCATATATTGGGGGAAGTGTGGTCCTATTTAATTCTTCCAATTGATGTATTTTGGCCCTTTGTCAAAAGTTAGTTGTCTGTAGGTGGATGTATTTATTTCTAGGTTCTTTATTTTATTCCACTGGTCTGCATATCTATACATGCTACTTGTAACTCTGTCTTTAATTTGGGAAGTAAGAAGTCTCCTGCTTTGTTAGTCTTCATAAGTAGTACTTTGCTTAACCTGGTTTTCTTTCTTCCCCATCTAATTAGTGTTTCCATTTATTTAAAGAATGATATTGGGATGTAGATCCAAGTCATGTCATATTTATAAATTATTTTTGGTAGTATCAACTTTTTCAGTGTTAAGCCTTGCTATCTCTCTATGAGCATGGAATATTCTTGCATTTATATGTCTCTTTTTATTTCTTGTGTTATGTAGTTTTGTTCATACATTTTTAATTTTTCTGATTTAATTCATTCTTTAATATTGCTCTTATGTGTGGCTATTGTAAATGAGGTTGTTTTTTATTTGCTTTTTAGCAAATTCAATTTTGTATGTTGATCTTATACCCTGTCAGGATACTGAATTTTCCAATGTGTTAAGGGGTTTTGTTTGTTTGTTTGAGAATTTTCTGGTTGAGTCTTTGGTATTTTCTACCCATGGTATCAGAACTTCTGCAAATGGAGATAATTTTATTTCTTTTTTTTCAGTTTGAATGCTTTTAATTTCTTATTGGTGTTTAATAGATTGGGGTAGGACTTCCAGCAACATATCAAATAATCATGATGATTAAGGGCGTCCTTGTTTAGTTCCTGTTCAGATGAAATTTCTTTCAGTTTCTCATCATTGAATTGATGCTAGTCATTGATTTTGCATGTATGACCTTCATTGTGCTGAGAAATTTCCCTTCTATTCTTATTTTGCTGAGTTTTTTTATCAAGAATAAATGTCTGATATTGTCAAATGCTTTCTCTGCATCAACCTATTTTATTGTGTAGTGGATTACATTGATTAGTTTTATTTTATTTTATTCATTTTATTTATGTAGTGGATTACATTGGTTAGTTTTCTAATGTTGAACTATCCTTGAATAACTGGTGTGAATCCCACTTGATCATCATTATGTATTAAAATATTTTCTTGGATTTTATTGGCTAGGATTTTGTTGAGAATTTTAACATCTGTGTTCCTTAAGGATTGTGTGTGATTTTCTTTCCTGGTAATGTCTTTGTCTGATTTTGATAACAGGTTGTGCTTGTTTCATAAAATAGTGTCAATAGTTTCAATAGGATTGAGAGCTATGAAGCCTCTTATTTTGTTCCTTGTTCATAGCATTTTGCTTATTCAGTGTTTCCTTTCCATATAATGTGGGTGATAAGCTTTCCATTTCTTTGAAGTATGACCATGGAATTTAAAATGAGATTGCATTATGTCTGTGGATTATTTTGGTTAATATAAGATTTTTTATAATGTTGTTCTATCAGTGAACATAGCATGCTTTTAATTTATGTATGTTTATGGTTATATCTTATAGTGGTCTATGTATAAGACTTTTTGTCCCTATTTAGATTTAGTGTTAAGTATTTAATTTTTGGGGTGGCTATTGTAAATTGCATTGTTTTCTTGACATATTTTTCAGAGTTCTTTCTTCTAGTGGATCTGATTAATTTTCAATGTTGCTCCTTTATTCTGCCACTTTGCTGAATCTTGCTATTCGTTTTGATAAGTTTTCTTGCTCAGTCTTTGGAATTTTCTATGCATAGAATAATCTAATTTGTAAATAGAGATAATTTTGCTTCTTTTCTAGTTTGAAGACTTTTTTCTTTCTCTTTTTTGCCTTATTTCTCAAGTTAAGGTTTCAATACAATACTGAACAAAAGTAGTGATAAGGGCATCCTTGCCTTCTCAGTCACAAGAGGAATATTTTCACCCTCACTCCATTGACGGTAATGCTGGCTGTTGGTTTTATATATTTACCCCTAGTTATCTTTATGAATTTTGCTTCTTTTTTTTTTTTTTACTGTGAAATGCTTTTGGCAGGAATAGGTGTTGCATTTTATCAGATGCTTTTATTGTGTGACCCTGTGGGATTTCCCCACCTAATGTTTTGGTACATTGTGTTTTTATTCTTATTTGATTCAAGAAAATGTTTAATTTAATTTTAATTTTTCTATTATACAGTACAGCCTTTAAGGATATTTTAAGAAGAGTTTCATTCATTTTATATATATTTGATATTTTCCCTTTGACTTTCTTACCATTGATTTCTATTTTCATAATATGTTTTGAGATGGTTCTTTGTGCCATTTTAAAGTTTTCAGATTTTCTGAGGCTCGCTTGTGGCCTTACATATGGTCTATTTTGCTCAGTAAATTCCTTTTGAAATTTTTGTTTGGATCTGTTTTTTGAATGTACCTTAATGAGACTAGCACATGTAAATTACTGACAGCATCAGTCTGCAGTCATCTACTGATCTCCCAACACAAACACATAAGTTTTGTCTGCCCTGAGTCAACACTTTCTACAGATCCTGTAAGCTTTAAAATATTTTTCTACATATACCTTTTGGAAAATTATTTAATGTCTTCAAGTTTAATATATGCATCTATAAAATGTAGATGGAAATAGTAATAATAAACTATCCCTTTACTTTGTTTATAATAAATAAGATGTTGTTAGCAAACTGTACATGATTATTTTAATATTCTTTGCTTTTATATCTGTGATAAGTGGGTAAATCAGATTCAAAGAAAAAACCCTGTGCATCCACTTCTTACCACAACTTATATTTTTTTATCATTTACACTTTAGATGGTCTTGTTTTTGTAGAATGATCATGATTCTGTTACAAGAATTTCAGAGTCTTTATGACTCTCAAAATAGGATATAAGGTGGGGCTTAATTTTCTCACTGAATCTTTCATAACATTTGCTCATGGTAGGAGGCACAGTCACACACAACGTTTCTATTAAAACAAATATTTAACAATAACATTTATATTTATGCTATAATTGAGAGAATGTAATAGTAGTCCAAACTTCACTATGTTGGCCCAGAACCTTATATATTTTAAAATATCAAGTTCATTGTCCTCAGTTGGAATGCATGATTTCAGTTGCTTTCAAAAGGTCAGTTTATTTTGGGGGAGTAGTATTTCTGCACTGCCAAGAATCAGAGGCCAAAAGGTGAAAGGGGACAAAGCCTGTTGAATAAATTACATCCCTGTTTGGGATCCCATAGGGAAACTTAGAAACTAAAATTGAACTGTCTTAAAGTGAATACTTCCACTTAGCATGAAATTATGATATGGCAAAAGATTCATTTAGTCAAATTTATTCCATTTGTTCAGAATCTAACTCTGTAGATGTCATTTCAGATCTTCTTTCTGACAATTCATATTCATCAGCTTCTTCAGAACATAGCCCACAATATATTCCCAATTGACCCAGCATCTATTGAGCATATATCCTAAAGGAACTGTGGTGGTGCAATCATTAAGTACTCGACTTGATTCAAACCCACAGATATTTTTGTGATGAAAGATGTGGCAGTCTGTTCTTGTAAATATTTATAGCTCCTGAAATCCAATGGGGAAGTTTTGCTTTGTTGGAAGTTGGAATTCACTTAGGTCAATGGAAGTTGGAGTTAATTTGAGGGCAACAGGCAATATATACAAGGCAGAGAAGTATGCAAAGAAGAATGACACAGTTTCTAATGCCAAGTCGCTTTCCCTAAAGAAGGATCCAGATCACCACAGAGATAGTTCAGGGCCTGTAATGTGGAAGGAGCTCAACAAACAACTGATGAAGAATGGAATTCATGCAAATACAAGTTCAAGGGACTATGAGAGAACTTTTGGAACTTTAATGTTCTTGGAAGTGATGGTATAGTTCGTGTTGCTAAAAGAGGTGACATATGAATAATTTTAGCAGAAATATTAGAACTTTCTAGGGAGGGTGATTGCAAAATAGTAAAACTGAGGGATGGATTCAGGACCCTCAGATGTTCGCTTTTTATTGAGGTGTATGATGTGAATGAAGAAGAAAAAGGAAGATATACAGACATCAAGTAGTCACTGATTTAGTATTTTAAGTAAAAGGCATACCTTTTCCCAGTTCTATGAAGTTGATGAGGTCCTTGGATGGCATAGTGGTTTGCACTGGGCTACTAGCCTAAAAATTCAAAGTTTGAATTCACTCAGTGGTCCTACGAAAAGAAAATTTAGATTACTAGAATAGCTTCTGAAGCAGTTAGTTCTACCCATGTCATAGCACTTGGGGCCACTATGAATTAGCATCCATTGAATAGCCATGTGTTCTTTAAAAGTAAAGTTTATCATTGTTTCCTATTGCCTGTATTTCTAGCTCGATTGCAAGCTCCACCAGTGGGCATCATAGTTAAGTGTCACATTCCCCATACCTAACACAGTAGTGCTCCATAACTATTATTAGATGGGTGTTTGGATGATCGAGCACTCATTTCTGGCACAGTTGGGCATGTAACTAGCCAACTCGCTGAACTGGATAGGATGAGTAAAGTCATTGATTAAAAGTTGGATCTGTTGATAATCTTGCCAAAAGTAATCAATGTAATTGTTTTATGTTGTGTGCTTGCTTTTAATGCTCAGTTAAGTCATTTCTCACCGTGAGTCTGGGACCAATAGGATAAAACTCGGCCAGGTCCTGTACCACCCTCATATTTGGTCGTGTTGCAGCCACTGTGTCCATACATCTTGTAGAGGTTGTTCTCCACCCTTCCCACCCCCACTCCCCTTCCCCTTCTTTAAGCATGATGTCCTTCTCTGGGACTGCTCTCTTCTCCTGATTACATGTCCAAAGAACTTGGGATGGAGTCCCACCATCCTTGCTTTGGAGAGACTTTGTGGTTGTACAGATTTGTACTTTTTTCTGGAACTCCGTAGTACTTTTTGGTCTTCTTCATTAGAATCCTACTTCGAATACATTGATTCTTCCTCAGTCTCCTTTATTCATTGTCCAACTTTCACAGGCTTATGAGGCAATGGGAAATACAACAGCTTGGGTCAGGTCCTCAAAGGGATATCTTTGCTCTTCACACTTTAAGGCCATCTTGTGCAGCAAATTTGTCCCTTGCTGACAAAGTGACCAGATTTTAAGCGGGATACCATTGACGGTGGGAGGGTGGGGGTGGTTCTTGATTAAAAATTTGGTCTATATGGAGCACAAAAATGTTCATAGAATGCAAAAATAGTATTGTAATATATTTGTTTTAATTTTAAAATGCTGCAGGATATTGTTAAATTGTTAAAACATGGGACGTCTGGTCACTTTATCCTTGCAATATGGTTTTTTTTTAGCTCCTTGACTACTGCTTTTATGTGAATTATGGGTCCAAGGAAGTTAAAATCCTTGGACACTACAATCCTCTATCTGTTTATCATGCTGTTGTCAGTAATACAAATTACAGGATTTAAAGTCCTCCTTACTTTAGTAAGCAAGTTTATGTTATCTTTCAATCCTGCTAGCATATTCTTCTTCACAGAATTCATTTTCTGGTATTACCTGCTCAGGACACAGATTAAATAAGTATGATGAAAGGATACCCTAGGACAGGCACCTATCTTGAATTCAAAATCACTCACTATCCCCCTGTTCTGTTTGATCAACTGGTTCTTGGTCCGTGTCCCGGTTCCCATGAGAGCTGGAACTCCCATGTTTCTCAAAGTGATTCATCGTTTGTTATGAAATGTCTTTGCATGTGACTAAAACAGGAAAAAACTTCGTTTTGGTATTCTCTCCTTTGAGCTAAGAGTCATCAGACATCAACAAGAATATCTCATTTCATGTCCTATTCTGAATCAGGTCTGAATTTCTGAGAGATCTCTGTCAACATACTGCTGCAAGTATTGTTAGATAATCTTCAGCAAAACTTTACTTGCATGTGACCACAATGATACTTTTCTATAATTTGTACTTTCTGTTAGGTTACTTTTCTTTGGAATAAGTAGAAATATGGTTTTCTTCCAATCAGTTGGCCAGGTTGCTGCCTTCCTGATTTTATTGACAAAGTCCTATGAGTGTTTCCAGTGCTTATCAGTTGCTTAAAACATTTCAATCGTCATTTTGTTAATTCCTATATCCTTGTTTTTGTGCTATTGCTTTCAATATGACCTGGATTTCATTCTTCAATACCACTGGTTTTTGATCATATGCTACCCCTTGAAGTGGTTGAATATAGACTAGTTCTTTTTGCTATAGTGATTGTATTATTCTCAACTTCTTTTGATTCTTCCTGCATCATTCAATAATTTGCTCTTAGAATCTTTGAACATTGTAACTTGAGGCTGAATTTTTCTTCAATTTTTGGTATATCAAGCTAACTTGATATATTCTGAGCATCTCCTTTTTGATTTTTTAACTTCAGTTCTTTGCACATTTTATTATAATGCTTTATTTTATTGACTTGTCCTTTGTAATTTTTTATCCAGCTTCTTTAACTCATTATTTCTTCCAAACTCTCTTCTAGCATCCAAATTGATCTTTCCTATCTTTCTAACTTTTTCATGATATTTTCTTTCTTCATATGCCATGTTCTTGATGTTATCCCACAGCTCATTGGGTCTTCTGTTATTAGTGTTCAATGAGTCAAGTTATTCTTGAGATGTTCTTGCTTTTGAAATTTTTTGGGGGGGTAATACTTAAGTGTTTTGGCTCTTGTGGAGTTGATTCTTCAAATTTAACCTTAAATTAAATAAGAATAATTGATGATCTGTTTCACAGTGTCCTCTGCATTGTTTTGGCTTCTTATATTGAGCTTCTCCATCATATCTTTCCTGAGGTACAGAAAAATGGATTCCTGTTTATTCCAGCTAGAGAAGTTAAGGTATAAAATAGTCATTTATGTTTTGTGAAAAAATATATTTCCTAGGAAGAAATCAATAGACTTACAAATTTCTATCATGCAATTTTCAGCTTCCTTTCTCTCACCAAGGCCACATTTCCAGCTACTGTTTCTTATTCTTTGTTTACAACGTTTACATTCCAATTACCAATGATAGTCAATGCATCTTGATTTCATATTTAATCAATTTCAGACTGAACAAATTTATAAAATTCTTCAAATTTTTCATCAATAGCTTTAGTGGTTGGTGTATAAATTTTATTAATGTCTATATGAACTAGATTTCTTTGTTTTATGTATAGATGTTCTATCTTATCACAGACAACATTATGTGTCGAGATAGAGCTTGAAATGTCCTTTTTGATGGTGAATGGAACAACATTCCTCTTGAACTTGTCATTCCTGGCCTAGTAAACCATTTGATTGTCTAATTGAAATTGGCCACATCAGTCCATTTCAGCTTTTTAAGTCTAGGGTATCCATCTTTATGTATTCAATTTCATATTTAACTACATCCAATTTTCCTAGATTCATACACTGCACATTACATTCTTAGTATATATTTGCAGTGGTTTCTTCTCACTTTGAGTTGTGCCACATTGGCAAATGAATGTCCTGAAGGCTCTATATCATTCCTCAAACTATTGTAGACTCTACTTTGAGGAGGCAGCTCTTCCTCAATCACATTTTGAGTACCGTCTGACACAAGGGAATCATTTTCTGGTACCAAATCCAACAGTGTTCTGCAATCATTTATAAGATTTATATTGGCTGATCACTTAGAAGTAGACAGCCTATTCTTTCTTCATAATCTGTTCTTTGTCTGGAAGCTTCATCAAACGCTTTTTGCCATTGGTGATCCTGCTGGTATTTGAAATCTTAGTGACACAAATTCCAGCATTTAGTAGCACACAATCCACCATGAGGAGAAACTGATGGCAAGTGGTGTAAGGTCATGTGACTAAAGAAGCTTTCTGCTGAAGGTAGTATGCTGCTTGTTGAGTTATACCTGAAGGGTCAACAGACACTTGGCCACTCTCCTGCCAGAGACCAGGGTGCTTCTCAGAGTTTCCCTTTCTCAAGTCCATATCAAGTGTTTGGTGTATGTGCTTGTAGTAGATGCTCAGGACATGCTTGCTGATTTGACATTCTGATGTGTTATCAAGAAGACAAAAGCTAAGTAATTTCATTTTTTTGCTCTCTCCCCACCCTCCGACCTCATGAACCCTTGATAATTTATAAATTATTATTATTTTATCATGTCTTTTTTAAACAATAATTTTATTGGGGGCTCATACAACTCATCACGATGAATACATACATCAATTGTCTGCAGACCACATTTGCACATTTGTTGCCATCATCATTCTCTAAACATCCTCCTTCTACTTAGGCCCCTGGTATCAGCTCCCCATATTTCTCCTTAAAACCTTGAATTCGTCTGTCCATATTGCTGAGATTTTCAAGTCAATTAACTCCCTATCCATATTCTCATTTCAAGAAATTGAAATCATTGTCCTCCATTTCATCAGGCTTTATTATAATAATGGACATAGGGTGATGGGTTTTAAAGTTATGAAATCGGGTTTCAAGTTCAGTTTGAATGGCATCTATGTGAATTTTAAGCATATCTACTTCTGTACTTATAATTTCTTTATGAGTTTTTACTAAAAGAAAATATTTAAATGTTTGTTTCACTAAATCACCCTGGAATTGAACTACCTTACAAAAAATTTTTTATATTATTTTTTTGTGGGCATCACTTCCTCTGGTGGTCGTAGCTGCTACCCAGTGCTGCTCCTGAGACCTTGAACCACCAGCCCATGGGCCACAGTCCCGCACTCAACCACTTACACCACTGGGGCTCAGCCCAAAATTTTAGATCCTTCATAAAGTGTGAGAATTGTGTGTTCCTTGTCTTGTAAGCACAAATTTAAATCATTGAAATGTTAGTTATATCTGCTAAAATTTTTAATTAAAGAAGCCAATTTTTATCTTTGATCTGAGGGAAACTTTCAACAATTTCACTCATAAATATTTCAGTTGTATCAATGTATTCAATAAAGCGATTTAGAACCTTTCCTCTGCTTAACCAGCGAACTTCAGTATGCATTAATAAATCACTATATTCACATTCAATTTCTTCTAAAATGTCTTAATTTTTCTGTGATTCAAGGCAGAATGAGCTATAATTGTGTTAGTAATTTTAATCACTATGCTCATCACTTCATTTAACTGTTTTGAGGTTTTTGCACATAAATTTTCTTCATGAATTATTCAGTGAAATGAAAGTAGTGGTCTTCCAAGTTCCTTCTGCAATAGGTTTACAAAGCCAGTTTGTTTGCCTAATTCCATTGCTGGAACCCCAACAGTTGTGACCGAAGAAAAATTTTTTTCAAATAAAAAACATTTCCATTTTTGAATGTAATGAATTCTTGAACTTTCTTTAAAATGTCAATACCTTTTGTAGTACCTAACATTGGTGAAAGTACACACAACTCTTCATGAAGAACTGTAGAATCAAGAGCTCCATCATGAGCAACTATTGCAAGCCTTGCAATGTTATTTATATCAGTGCTTTCATCCACAGACAAGTCCAATGAGATCTAGCTCATTCAAGTCAAGCTACGATATTGCTTTTCATTTGTTTGGCTCATCCTGAAGAAGACAGCCACTGACAGCGGCTGCTGACAGTTGTTTCACCAAATCACAAGCACCATGGCACAGCAGTCACCATCTACCACTGGCCATCGCCATTATTCGAAAGGACCCACTTTAATTTGTGGGCAAGGATCCTACTGATCATCGTAATTAAAAATTGTTTAGCGGGTCACTAATATTTTCCCAGTGGGTCACTAGGTGACCCACGGATCATAGATTGCCAACCACTGTTGTATACCTTTACTTGTTGTTTCATGTCTCTAGGATCTCTGGTGGCAGAAGGTTGAAAGATTGGACAGCTAGCTACAAGGTCAGCAGTTCAAAGCCACCAAGCACTCTTTCTACTCTGTGTTAGTCCGGGTAGACTAGAGGAAGAGATTTCATAGACACACATATGGATATAAGGAAAAGGTTTATATATAAGAGGAACAGGACATTGAGCCCAGTCCAGTTCAAAGTCTTAAGTCCGATATTAAACCATATGCCCGAAATCAGTCTATAAATTCTCCTTCTGACTCACAAAGTCACAGGTCAGTGGGTGCAGAATCCCGGGGCTGGCAGGGGTCTCCACATGGCTCCTCGCTTCCAGGGCTCAGAGTCCATCAGCAGCAGAAGCAACTCATCACTGGCAGAGGTCTCCATGTGGTTGCCCCAGCTTCAGAGGTCTGACTCCATCAGGGCAAAGCCATGTGCTCTCTCCGCTGGCTCCTCCAGCGTCTTGGACCCTGCCATCTTGTCTTGTCCATGATTCATTGTCTCTTAGACTAACTCCCAACAACGGGGGAAGATAGCTTCTCATCTTCACGAGGGAAATATTGCGAGATTTCCCAGGCATATCAGGAGAAAGCCATCCCCACATAGAGGCCTCATAGGCTACTCAATGGTTACTCCAGCTTAACAGGCTAGACTCCACCCCTACATTTCTATCATAAAATTAACACAAGCACATGACTGCCACATACTCCAGTAAAGATTATAGTCTTGGACGCTCACAGGGGCCGTTCTATTCAGTCCTACAGGGTCATTATGAGTGATCATCAACTCGACAGCAGTGAGTTTGATTTTGGGTATTGGTTTCATGTCCCAGAATCTGTTTCTTATAGCATGAGGAGTTCACCTAAGGTGTCTTCTAATGTTCTATTCAGTTTAAGATTCTATGCTTCTTAGTCTTGTATCCTCCCCTCCGTAGACATGGATAGTCTAGTGGGGAAAGGGCAGTAGGATTGCTGCCTGTTTTCTGAAAATAGATGCGCCTCTTAATCTGGTAAATGTTAAGTATATCCTTTAAAAACTGGGAACCAGCAGTGTCGATGTATTGGGATTAGAAAGCGAGGACGTTGGAACTCTTCACACTCAAAAAGGAGTACATAATTACTGACATAGTTTATACTGGCTCTTACAAGGGTGATAAATAAACCTTACAGGAAACTCAAATAAAGATGTGGGGAGGAGGGTATGCATGTCAGAGAAAGCAAGTATATTTCTGTGGGCGGGTCACCTGGGATGAACCATCTCCTATCAGGGAAAAACAACATTATTAGTGTAGAAGCCAAGGGGGAAATATATCTTTGTTTCTAGCTGGACATTTTTAACCTAGATACTGTCTAGCCTTTGGTGATCCAGGCCAGTTCCTCTAGTTTACTGGGACTTCACTGGGACTTTAGACTCTATCCTTTTGTGTAGCACAAAATTCTTCACTGACCACACCAGAATGATTCAATGTGGAAACTTCAGGAAGTGAACGACACTTTACCTCAGACTCACCTTTATCAGATTTCAGGAATCAATTTACTCCCTCAGCATAAAGGGAGTGTGAGAAGAGGCAGATGACTGCAATAATACAGTTAAGGGATTGGTGGTCTTTGACCTCTGGTGTGAGGGTGCCCAATGAATGGGGGCCCGGGACTACTATTTTAATAGCTTTTGTGCTTTTTATGACATATATTAATTTACTAAACATTCTGGCATTTGTGAATGAGGGTCACTCATTCCCCACCACCAACCCCCACTGTTTGTGTAAGTCATGTCCAGTAGCATAAGACTTTAATCTGTACAAGTCAGCAATTCATGTATTTCAATTTGAAACCAGCTTAAACTTGTACAATTTCCTTTTCTGAATGGTGTCTAACATTCTATACCACTGACACTATTAAGAGGATCACCTTATTCCTTGAAGGGGGGGTGATTTCTAATGTGCTTTTTTATAAAATGATAATGAAATTGCTAAAGTGAATCAGAGACACACATGAACCAAAGCGATATAAATGGAATGGGGGTTTGCACTTAATTCTCTCCCAATCTCAGTTAGTTAGCTTTTATAATTTGGTTCTGCCCCATGCCTGTCCTCATGAAAATATCACTGAAGATATGGGTGCTATATCAAAATGTGGTGAAGAAAGCAGATGATACCCAGCTATTAGAAAGAATAGCATGTGGGGTCCAAAAGACCTGTATTAAAACAAGCAACCATCTAAATGACATATCACTCAAGTCCATAAGGAAAAGGCATACCATCCTGTGTGATTCAAGAATTATAAATAACACAATCTAAAACTTGAAAGAGAGAATGGTATCAGAGCTTAAATTGTGACCGCCAGGTTTTCAGAAGACTATGAATAAGAAGGGAAGCCCCAATTAAATTTGCAGGGTCCATACATAGATTAAGGCTCTCTCTCGAGAATCCCTTCTGACCATAGTCAAATGATATGAATGGTTTTTAATTATCAGAGGGAAGCGTTGTGAAGTTGATGGTATATGTTGTCAGGTTAAAATACAACACCTTGTCCTTTGAGTTCCCTTTTTACTCATTTTAAAAATGCTTCAGTTTTTAATATATTATGCCTTATTTTTGAGTGAGGTTTTTCTGTTTTGTAGAATCATTGTTGAGTTTTTCCCTTTGTTTACTTGCTTCCTATTTGTATTTTGCAAGATTTTCTGGTTTATTTTTTTTGTCAGATTTTCTATTTACAACGCCCAGATTAGATAGATCTATAGAGATAGTAAATGACTTCATAATTGCCTAGGGTTATGGCATGGGAGAATGAAGAAATGATATGACAAAGACAATGGGTACAAGAGGAAAATTATCTCAAATTGATTGTGGTGACAATTGCACAAACCTTCATATTGCCTGAAGAATTGAGTTGTATGATATGTGAAGCATATACCAATCAAAATATTATATTAAGAAAAAATTTCTATATAATAAAAGTGGACTAATTTGGCAGTTTTTTAAAACAAAACTTGTTCTTAAATTTTCTTCCAAGCGTATATCTGCCTAATGTATGCACCTAGGAGAACCACTCACAGTATCTTGCCCTTGAATTTTACTACTGCTTTAAAAGTTCCAAAACATCAACTTTACAGTCAAGAATCAAATTTTTCCTTCAACCTAGTGTCTTCTATTTTTAGGAACCATTCCCCCTCCTCTGACAATTTTAGTGGCATGTAAATCACATGTTATACAATTAAATACTCAGATGTATTTTGTCATTAGGGAATTTTTGTTATATATTTTTCAGTATATGAAATACAGTATTGATGATCCTATAGAGACAGCAAGTAGAATGAGAGTACCTGGGGAGGTACAGTGAGAGGGGTGGGTGGAATAAAGGAGTACTCATGTCAAGGATTAAAGAAAGAAGATAATGTTTTGAAACTGATTCTGGTAGCAATTGTTCAATATGACTTGGTTTGACTGAACCGTGGAATGATATACTATCTAAATTGGCTCCCAATAAAATGGTTTGCAAAGGGAAAAAATGAAGCATTGTAAAGTCATCACCACAATCAGTTTTAGAACTTGTTCTTCACTCTTTTAGTAATCTTTAGTAGTTTCCCATCCAACCTCCCCTACCATTACCACCAAGGAACCATTAGGCCAGATACTTTCACTATAGATCTACCTATCCTGGATTTCTTACACAAGAAAACATTAAAAACAGAAAGGGTACAGCAATAATAAAGTAATCCAAATAAGACCTCAATTGACAAGGCAGTAGAAAATATTGAAAACTAGAACATATTTAATGTGGATCATAAAGGAGAACAAATGATAAGGTGCTAAATTTTAAGTTAACTTCCATCTGCAATAATCCACTTTCCAGTGCATTCTGCATGATAGCATGGCTATTCACATCCCTGGTCTATGGTCAATAGGATTTGCCAGAGGTATAAGCCTTGTGTATTTCACCTTTATTTTTTAAACTAGAGTAAATTTTAAATGGGCCAAAAGGGAGATCAAATAATAAGATACTACATTTTTAACCAATTATGCCATAATTGACTTCACAATGCTTTCTTTCTGATAACAAAGCTTTACACATCCCTCAACTATATTCAGAAGGGATTAACCAGAAGCTAAATCCATGAGTATATCCTACAAATGGATTTTGGGTTTCCAGTGTCATATAAAACCTCCTGCAGATCAGATGAGCAACAATTTCTGATGGAACCTGGAAAGATGATTTTTTGACTAAATATATTTTATTTTTAATAATTAGCCAAAGTCAGATATTCTGAAATGAAAACAATTAGTAAGAAAGTATACATTCTAAATATGGCTTTTCTTCTTTTCAATGTTAAATAATATGCTAGATACAAATAACTTTGGAAACATTTTTAAGCAAGTAACTAATCTCCACTTCAGAGACAGAATAGGTAGAATCTCCATGGGTCAGCATAAATTTAAACTGTCAGTTCTTCCATTACCTTGTTTCATACCCTCCCCATCACAGTAAAGAACATATATAGCATTGTTTTAGGAACTGTTAAGTTGCTTTTGACACATAGTAGCCATATTTACAATTGATGTGCCATCTTTACAAGTATTCCTATGTTTGAGCGCATGGTTGATGCCATGGATTGTTATTAACCCATTCTCACTGACCTTCCACTTACCAGGTTTATACCCTTCTCCAGACACTGATCACTCTCATTGCCATATCCAAAGTATATGAGATGAAGTCTTGGTATCGTTATAACTAAGGAGCATTCTGGGTGTACTTCCAACACGGCTCAGTCTGTTTGTCTATCACTGTATGGTATATTCAATATTCTTTGCCAGGATCTTAATTCAAAAGCATCAATTCCTCTTTAGCCTTTATCGATCACACTTTCTCATACATTCAATTGTAAATACCATAATATTTTAATTTTTAAGGATACATTTTGGCTCTTAACTGTATAAAGATGTCTTTTGTAGGAATACAATGTTTCATTTTAACTACTAGTCTCATGGGTGTGGATTGTAGACTCAAGTAAATTGAAATCCATACCAAGTTCATTATTTTCTTCCACTTATCACACTGTTTATTGAGCCCCTTGTAGGATTTGGTTTTCTGTATGTTGAGACATAATCCATCCTGAAGACTGTAGTCTTTGTTCCTCATCAAGGAATGCTCCAAGTCTTCTTTATTGTTCATGATCTTACTTAAAACATCCCATTTCCTCTTCCTTTATTCACATTTAACATATTTTTTCTGATAGTTTCAAAATTATGATGCCCAAGTTATCTAAAAAAAGTTATATTCCCACTTTGAGACATAAACTTGTCTAAAGCAAATCATATTAGCATCTTTTGGCCAACTCTAGCCTGATACTTTTTGGTAAATACATTTTTAGTAGAATAGCACCCCCCCAAAACAAAGACAACAACAACAACAAGACAAAAACACTATTCCTGACTGTTCGATCCCCTATAGGGCACAGTAGAATTGCCCTTTTTGGCTTTCAAGTCTGTAACATTTACAAGAGCAAATAGTTTCATCTTTCTCCCTCAGAGAAGCTCGTGGGGTTGAATTTCTGACCTTGTGCTTTCAGCCCAACACATAATCCAATATGTCTCTAGGGCTCCTTTATAGAACATAGGTGATGGAACAAGATGGCGTCTTGTTAGATTCACTTAGCTTGAATTCCTTTTGCCAGACCAGAAAATCAAGAAGTAAGGCGAAGGAGACTGGGAGGCAGGCATAAAATTAGAATCAGCATACTAGAGTCTGTCCTGAACCCTGATTTATTGTATTTCCACTCACAAAGCAAACCAAGAACACAGTAAATAGCTCTCGGTTCATTATACTGTGCTTGGATCCACCTGTGTAGCAACTTCTTTAGGCTGATGCTTGAAAAGGGTCATAATCCCAGACACAAGGAGAACCGCTGAAAACTAGTCACAAGAGCACACACCAGAGCTGCCTTGAGCTCAGATCTTGGGAATCACGCAGGTGGGGAGCCATTGGTTTGGAGCAATTGCAAGTAAGGAAATTTACCTGAGTCAGGTTGCAGTGTGGCAGAAAATAAGGTTTAGCCATAGTCCAGGGGGCGAATTGAATTCTAGTTGGTGAGAAAAAAACAACCATTCTGATGAGCTGGATCTCTTCCTTTGGGGGTCAACCCAACAGTCCCCAAAATAGGGAACTCGTTAAACTCAATATAAAACAGAAAGAAATAATACTTTATCAGTAAAAAGTGCAAGTCCCAGGCTCATTGTTTAACTCCAAGGCAAGTAGTAAAATGAATCCTTTAACATACATTAGCATAATCAGGAAGTCCTTGCTAAGAAGGACCAGAAGTTAGCTACAGAGTCCAGAGGCTATCACATAACAAACATCCCTTGAAGGAAGTCTCAGTTTCAGAATAACTTAATTCAATTCCAGTTGTGGGGATGGGGTGGGGGGAGGAGGGCAAGGATAAAGACCTGTCTGAGCTATTAGGGCATCAGTGGACCTGGTGTAAGGCAGGACAAGCCCAGCTCCCAATCAATGATCCTACACACAGCGGGGGAGGATCCTGCCTGTCCTGGAGCCCAACATGGAGTTAAGGTAACACCCACCGGCCACCGCATCCTGTTGCAATGCTGAATATAGCACAAGGCAGCTATCTCCGGAAATTCCAGCATGCAGCACCGCTGTGGGAAACACTGCCTGGCCTCTGCTATGATCTTACCTTCGAGGGTAATTTCACCCAGCAACTGTGGAACTCTACACCAAATGTGCACTCCACCCTGCTACCTTGAGGCAGAGTTGGAACTCCTCCAGCTCCACAGTCAGGTGAGCAAGCCCCAGTTATTGCTTTACTTACTACTCTTTTTCTTCTCTCTTTCTTCTCTCACCATTCTATCTTTCCGACGCTAGTCAATCTCAACAGGGGCCCAGTTTTGTTTTGCTTTGCTTTTTCTTTCTTTTTTATTCATTTCCTTCTTCTCTCCCTCTCTCTACTTTCATACGCCACAGCTGGCTTCTGGGCCACTACCCTCTACCTGAGGCAACTCAACCCCAGGAGCATGGGGAACCCCAGCCTGCTCTCTGTGGGAGCACTTGACACCACACAGGACAGCTGTAACAGCCCTCTGCAGTGCTCCACCCTGTTGAGGAAACCTCAGTCTGGCCTCTAAGGTGATCTTGCCAACTAGGGAAATTCTGCCCAGCATCCATGGAACCCTGCACTAAAAGAGCATATCAACCTGCCACCTTGGGACAGCCCCACATGCTACAACCAGGATCAGCTATCTCTTTACTCTTTACCTTTTCCTCCTTCTTTCCCCCAGAGTCAATCTTAAAGAGCACAGTAGTGATTTCCCCCCTTCTTTCTCTTTCTTTTATTTTTCTATCTTCCCTCTCTCTTTGCTTTTTCCTCCTCTTCTTCCTTTCTTCGGATTCTGTTTCTCTCCTCTCCCTCTCTTTCCTTCCACAAGCCACTGCTGGTTTCCAGCCACCTGTGCTCTTCCTCAAGAAACTCCACCCACCCAGTGGGGGAGCTCCAGCCTGCCCCCTGTGACGGTGCTGCACACAGCACAAGGCAGTGCAACAGAAGGCAAGGCTTGGGGATCAGCTATCTCTTTATCTATTTTTTTCTTCTTCTTTTGCTTCCCCCCCCCCTTCTTCTCCCTTCTTTTATCTTCTCTCTTTCCCATCCCAGGCTTATGAGATGCAGTTTTCCTTTTTTAGGGCTTTCTTTTTTGAGTGTTTTAATCTTGTGTGTTAGTTTATTTTTTATTTTTGCTCTTGTCTTTGTTTTATCCTTTCTCTTTTTTTCCTACTTCCTCTCTTTGCTTTCACCAACCACTGCTGGCCTCCAGGCCACTCCGGTCTGCCAAGGGCAACTCAGATGGCTCAGCTGGGGGAGCTCCCTCCTGCAGGTGTTATCTTAACACCCCCAGCTGGGGAAATCACACCTCTCATCCCCCATACCTCATATGACTGGGATTTCTCCCCTTCAAAGGACTGGGGAAATCTAGCATTCATCCCAAGGCCCTATAAGTTACTGGGGGACATCCTGCCTCATGTTGGTGGCGTTTCACACTGTGACGGGAACACCTGTCCAACTTCCATGGTGATCTCTCTGACTAGGGTAATTCCACATGCCATATTGGAATGTGCTCACATTCCAAGCAGCAAACATCTCCAAAAGCCTCAATGAAAATGCAGAAGAAACAGAATACAATGCCGAAGAAGTCTTGAACCTAATGATGTGTATAGAAGAAGCAGACAATAACCTGACACAGAAATAAATCTTCAGAATGTTGCTTGTAGTCACACAAGATAGAAGGAAAACAATACAGAAAAAAATGATAAAATGATAAAGGAGATAAAGGCAAGACACCAAAGGTAAATACAAGACTTAAGGGATGAAATAACAAAATCTAGTAGCAAAGTAATGAACTTTGTCAAGAGATTTGAGGAGGCAGAGAATCACACCAGTGACCTAGAGAATAACCAATCAGACCTCAATGACCAGGAAAAGCAGCCAAATAAGACAATCAGAGAAGCTAAAGAAAACCTGAGAGCAATGTCTGATGCTGCAACGATATTAGAATATGCTATAATATTAGAATAATTGGTCTCCTGAAACAAGACACCACAAATAACAACAAAAATAGTGAGGGAATTCTAAGATAAAAATGTCCCTAGCTTAGTAAGTGAAAATTAGGCAACTATTCAGGAGGCTGAAAGAACACCAGCCAGACTAATCCCAAGAAGTCACCAAGATACATAATAGTAAAATTATCCATCTATGAGGAAAAGAAGATCATAAAAGCATCTAGGGAAAAGATAGTCCCTTATAAAGGTACCCAAATTAGAATATATTCAGACCTATCAGTGGACATGATGAAAAAGAGGATGGTGTAGAGTAACATATTCTAAAAATGGAAGGACTATAACACAAACTCAAGATTACTATACCTGGCCAAATTATCTATTAAGATAGACAGAGAAGTAAGAGTTTTCCCTGACAAGGAAAAACTCAAAGAATACATAAAAAGAAAATCAGCCCTACAAAAGGTCCTTCAACAAAAGGAACATGAGGAAAAAAAGAGTTAACAATTGGAGGAAGAATAATTCTCTATTGCAAAAGGAGAGAGTATTAGCCTAGACCAGAGATGAAATCAGGAAATTTCTAGAAAACATGAGACTGACAATACAACATACAAAAAACCTTTGGGACACAGCAAAAGCATTTATCAGAGGACAGCTGAGCGCAATGCATGCACACATGACAAACGAAGAGAGGGGCTGAGCCCTGGTGACTTCGTGGTTGAGTGTAGGACTGCGGCCTAGTGGGTTGGTGGTTCAAATCCAGTAGCAGCTCTCCAGGACTTTCGAAAGGCTGGGCCTCCTACTCCCACCAAAGGGCAGTGATGCCTCTCCCCCCCAAAACAAAACAAAACAAAACAAAAAAAAGGAAGAGAGACTTATGATTGAAATACTGGCACAAAATTTACTCTAATTGGACCAGAGTCAAGAGAACAATTCTACTAATAGCAAAAGGAAAGACATAATAAAAATCAGTGCTGTGAGACAGGAGAGGGAAAACAAGAAAACTATGGAAAAAATTAATGCAGCTAAAAGTTGGTTCTTTGAAATCACCAACAGAATTGATAGAGTGCGAGTAAACCTAACCAAATAAAGGAAGGAAGGAAGAAATATCAATAACAAAGATGAGGGATGGAACCGGGGACCATAGAAGCTAATGAAATCAGAAGAATAATTACACACTACTACAAAGGCCGGTACTTATTCAGCAACTTGGAAGACATGAATAAATACTTGGAAAAGCAATCCCCTCATACACTCTCCCTGATGGATGTCAAGAACCTCAACCATGGAAGCAACGGAAGAAATAGACAAAGTTATCATGTGATTACCAGCAAAAAAATTCCTGGTGCCAGATTGCTTCACAGAATTCTGCCAACCATTCAGGGAAGAATTGTCACAAATCCTTCACAAACTCTTCCAGGCCATAGAAAAAGACAGAAAGCTCCCAAACTCTTTCTATGGAGCTGGTGTATCTCTGATACCTAATGACAGCAAGGATCTCACAAGACTCAAAAACTACTGAACAATATCCCTAATGAACATCAATGGAAAAATCGTGGAACATCGATGGAAAAATACTTAACAAAATGTTGGACAATAGAACACAAAAACATATAAAAATAATGCACCATGATCAAGTGGGATTCATACCAGAGATGCAGGGATGGTAAATACCGTTCATACTATTTGCCACATTGACAGGAGAAATGATAAAAAACACATGATAATATTGATAGATGCATAGAAATCATTCAACAATGTCCTGTTTAAGACACTCAAGAAGATAGGCATGGAAAGAAATTTTCTCAATATTATACAAGCTATATATGAGAACCAAAAGCCAATAGGGTAATCAATGGAGAAAAGATGAAAAAAATTCCACTGAAAAAGGGGACCAGACAAGGTGGCCTCCTACTCCCTCTCCTATTTAATGTCATACTGGAGGTCCTAGGTAAAAACATTAGACAAAGAAAAGACATCAAAGGTATCCATCTGGAAAGGAAGAGGTGAAACTTTCAATCCTCTTAAATGATATGAACTTATACACTGAAAAAACCTAAACTTCACAAGTGGAGTGTTGGGGGCAATAGAGGGATATGGCAGAGTGGCAGGATACATGCTCAACAAGCAGAAGTCAATCGAATTGTTATACACATCAGACAAAATCACAGAAGAAGCTATTAAAATAGCTTTCAATAGCCAAGTTTTACAATAGCCATACACAAATTGAAATATCTAGGGATATACTTGACTAAAATACCCAGAAGATTTGTACAAGAAAAATTATAGAACACTATTATAAGAAGCCAGAGTGAGCTCAACAAATGGAAGAATATCCCATGCTCATGGATTGGAAGACCCAATATAGTAAAGATGTCAGCTCTGCCTAAGGCACTATTCAAGGTTAATGTTATCTTGACACGAATGCCATCATCCTTCTTCAAAGAATTGGAAAAACTGATTACCAACTTCATATAGAGAGGAAAGAAGCTCAGAATTAGCAGAGAACTCATCAAGGAGAAGGACAAAGTGAGAGGGCTTTTTCTGCCTGACTTTAGCATGTAGTAATTGCCCACAGTGATACTGGTATAAAGACATATATTCAAACAATTGAAAAAGAACTGAAGATCCAGAAATATAAGCATCAACATATAGGCATCTGATTTTTGATAAGAGCCCCAAGTCATCAGATGGGAAGCAGATACCCTCTTCAAGAGGTGGTGTTAGAAAAATGAATATCTACTTGCAGAAAAATTAAACAAAACCCTTACTTCTCTCCATACACAAGGGTAGACTCAAAGTGGGTCATAGACCTTGAGGTAAAACCCCAAACAATTAGGGCCATTAATGAGGGAATTGGGACAAACCTGAGAATGTGGCACAGGGAATACACAGAATATCAGAAATAGGGTAGGATACAAACAAAGAGGAGTCACAAATTGACAAGTGGGATATACTGAAGATAAAACACCTGTGTACATTGAAAAAATTTACCGAGAGTAATAAGTGAGGCCATCAACTGGGAAACCATCTTTAGCAATGACAAATCAGACAAAAGCCTTATTACTAAAATCTACAATATTTTGCAAGTTTAAAATAAGAAAAAAATTGATTGCAAGGGACAATTCATGGGCAAAGGAGCTGAATAGATGTTTTATAGGAGCAGAAACCCAAATGGCCATAAACATATGAGAAAATGTTCCTGATGATTAGAATAAGAGAAATGCAAATTAAAACAACTATGAAACACCATTTAACACCCTCAAAGATAGCTCAATTCAAAAAATCAGAAAGTTATAAGTATTAGAGGGGCTGTGGGGAAATCATAATTCTCATTCACTGCTGGTGGACCTGTAGGTATGTACAGCTACTATGGAAATCGTATTGATGCTATCTAAAACAGATAGAGATTGAGCTACCATAGAAACCATCAATCTGCCTAGTGGAAATATATCCAGGAGAGGCAAGCAAAAAACCATGGCCAGACGTCTGTGCTCAAATGTTCATCGCAGCACAGTTCACAATGGCAAGGACTTGGAAACAACCCAAATTTCCATCAAGAGAAGATTGAATAAAAAAACTGTGGTATATACGTATGATGGAGTACTATGTGTCCCTAAAATGCAGTGACGAATGCATGATGCATATTGCTACCTGGCAAGAACTGGAGTTAGTCATGTTAAGTGAAGTACGTCAAGCAAAAAAGGACAAGCATAACATGAATTCCCAGAGGTAAACTTAAAAACAAAACAGAACATATGTGAAAAGCTACTATGTTCATACATCCATAAGGTGAGGTCGAAACCCAACGCAGAGATACATAGGGCGGCCAACTAAATAAGAGGGGGAAAGAAAGAGAGAAAAATAAAGACAAAGACATGGGTAGGTGGAGAGCATAGTACTAATCCACCCAAGGGGGGCGTATTGTTTATATCTCTACAGGAGAAGGAAAGAGAGAGTCCAGGTTTCAACCTGATGCTCCAGGATGTGAATACAATAAAGCGACATGTACCAGGGGATCAATAGAGTGGTCCATGAGTCCAGACCCAATCATGACTATGTTGAGAAGACCCACCCCCATCCCCCATCCCCCAGAAGAATGCACTTCAGAAGACAGCATTGGAGCTATATGGGGCTTATGGAGAGGGGCCGTCAGAGTAGAGCACATGGGAGAAATGCAAAGGGATGGAGAGGGAGAAGAGGACATCCTGGCTCAGCAAGCCCTGAAGATGACTTTCCTGCTCAGAACAGACAAAACATGGGGTGGACCATAGAGCCAGTCCTACCATGGGACTCAGCATCTCTCACTGAACCACGGCACTGTGGGGGACAGCACTGGAGACACAGTGCTAGAGCATGGTCTAATCTCGCTGGGGCGAGGCACTGAGGGCATACAGCAGAACAGCTGGGGGAGCAGAGTGATAAAACCCCCAGGAAAACAAAAAAGTAGACTTGGGGGGCACCCGTAAGACTCCACTGGAAAACACTCATAAAAAAATCAACAAATGTACATTGAACTATATATAGGCTTTTCTGTTTTTTTCAATAGGTTTCTTTTTATGTTATTTTGTTTTTGCTTTCCACTATTGTTAATGCTTTGTTGATTTTGACTTCCTTTATTGTTTTATTTGACTTTGCTTAATTTTGCACTTATTAATGTATCTGCATATCTATCTAGATAAGATAAGCTGGATAAATAATTCAAAGATAAAAAGAATGGGACCAATGGTTCTGGAGGGATATGGGAGGAAGGGAGGCAGGAGAAAGATATTGGAGGGGGGTTGGGGGGCATTTGCTCACAAGGATCAAACCCAGGGACAAGGGAATAAAGCATGGACTAAAATCAAGGCAGATAGTAGGATGCCTAGTGGGACTCAATCAAGGGCAATGTAGCAGTGAGGAATTACTAAACCCAAATTAAAACTGAAAATGATGGTGAGACAAGAGTGTAATTAAAAGGAAATAGAGGAAAGAGCAAAGGGCATGTATAGAGACCTAAATATAGGCATGTACTTATGTAAATATATATATATATATACACACATATATAGTGAGGGAAATAGAACTATGTACTCATATGTATATATTAAGAATTAAGGTTGCAGATGGACATTGGTCCTCAACTCTAGTACTCCCTAAACCCAAGAACACTTTGTTCTAACACTCCAACATTCTGTGATACTCACATTGTCCTCATGATCACTGAACACAAAATGGGTGTATAAGCAAATATAGAGAAGAAAGTTGATGATGCCCATCTATCAAAAAATATAGTGTCTGGAGTCTTAAAGGATTGAAGATGAAAAAGCAGCCATCTAGCTGAGAAGCAACAGAGCCCACATGGAAGAGGCACACCAGTCTGTTTGATTAGGAGGTGTTGATGGTTTCTGGTATCAGGCATCTAAGACCCAGAATAAAACCATACCAGATATGTATGAGGGGGGCCATGGTGTGGAGACCCAATGCCCATCTGGACACAATTGGACATCTCCTCACAGAGGGTTCACAGAGATGGACCAGCCAGGTTGTAGCATAGCACCGATGAAACACACAACTTCCCTCTGGCTCTTTGGTGCTTCTTTCACTCCAATAAAATGACCTCAGCTCTACCTTACGAATTGGATTAGACCAGAGCATGCACACTGCTCCAGGTCGGAGCCCGCAACACAGGGAATCCAGGATAGATAAACCCCTCAGGGCCAACAGGGGGAGTAGAGCTACCAGGATGAATTGGAGAGGGTGGGGGGGAAGGGGTAATTGATCACAAGGATCAAACTGGAACCGCCTTCCAGGGGGACAAATAATGGAAAAGTGGGTGAGAGTGATGGAGGGTGATGGGAGCTATGGAAATAATAATCTATAACTTATCAAGGGTTCATGAGGTAGGGCGGATGCTGGAGGTGGTGGTGAAGAAATGGGAAGCTGATATCAGGGACTGTATGACTCAGCATTCCTAAGATCTTTATTGTCTGGCTCTTTTCTGAACATTTTTACTTACTCCCTGCATAGAATGTTATTAAATTAGAGTTGGAAGTTTTTTGAGAGGTGCCTAATCATCTCTTGGACTTCCATTCCAGGATGGTGCACCCTCGGGCAGAGCAGGGATTGTGAGAGGAGCTTTGCAATGGTGATAGAGAACTCACAGAATAAACTTATGACTAAAGGCATTTATGAAGGAAGGACTAGCCAGATTCAGAAACCATAACATACAGTCATTTGTCCATGGCAGCCCTTCTTAGTCAGCAGGTAAGTGTCTCTGGTCTTCAGTCTCTCAGTCACACTGTTCAGTGACCACTGAATCTGTGTGTCAAGAAGCCCACCTACCATTCTGCCATCTTCCATGCTCTCACATGCTCTCAAACCACAGCTACTCTGCTTTGCTGCCTCTTGTGGTCCTATTGCCTGTGTCATGTCAGACAGAGATCTTGTATGTGTTCTCCTGGTGTTCAACTTTCTCGAGGGTCCCCGGATTCTCTCACTCTGCTTCTGAGATGACTTTCGTACACTCAGAGGAATGGGAAACTGACCAGGCCTCTCTGCTGGTGCTTCACACACCTCATTTGTAGAGTCCCAATTAATCATTTGGTGAGAGCCTACAGAGAAATGCAAACAAGAGTCATCAGTCCTTAATTCAACTTCACCAGTTAGGTGTTACAAAAAGTGAAGTCCTCAGAAATGTTCAAATATTGAAATTTCAGTCACATTTTTCCATTTATGTTTTTCTGAACGGTGGTCATTGTCTCATTGTTTTTGTGGTAAGAGAAACGCCAGAGCAATACACATTCTTTTTTATCTTATTTTTCTATCTCAAGATCTTGGTTTGTTTTGCACAGAGGCCTGGACTTCGAACATTTTTATAAGGTTATAAAGACGTATTTTAATTGAATGCTTTAAATCTGACCCTTAGTTTTTAGCAGAATCAGCTACTCCGCATAAGAGAATGTATAAAGAAAGATATTTAATAATTATAGAGATTATCACAACTAAAGAATGGAAAGAATTACTGGAGAAAGCAAGGAGAAACTTCTCCAGTTAATATCTTCAGGTTTTAGGAAGTTATACAACCCATACCATCTTTCTGTCCTCTACAGTCACTGAAAGGTTCAGGTTGGGATGAAGAGAGGAATTATTTACAAATGAGTTTTCACTGGAAAAAGTAACACCCAGAAAAATTAAACTCACTGCCCTCGAGTCCATCCCAACCCCAAGAGAGTCTACATGGAGTTTCTGAATCTGAAAATCTCTACAGGAGCAGACCGCCTCAACTTGCATCTGCAGGGCGGTTCATGGCTTTGAATGGCTAATCTGTGATCAGCAGTCCACGGCCTACCTGACAGTGTCACCAAAGCTCCTGGGTAAAAGTATGGATGTGTATCAGGAATCTCTATCCTATACAATATCTGCATGGATTTCGACTTTCCAAGTACTTATTCTTTGGGCATCAACTGAGTTGGTGCATTTCCAGCATGTTATTTGCCCCCCAATTCATTACTGAAAAGGCCATAAAAATATATGGACAAGATAGCTCTAATTATGCCCCTGACTATATTCTGTGACCCAACCTGTTTGTATTTCTTTTTAGTTTTTCCAAGATAGTAGAGTGTTAATTATTTAAGTCTTTTAAAATTCATTTCTATGACCTAAAACAGGGTTGTAATTAAATTCTGATATTCCGAGCTTTAACGGAATTCTTAGCATTATATTAATGGAGTACATTAATTAGTTTGTTATTTAAGTATGGTTATTGATGAGGCTGATGGTGAAAAGGATGTCAGTTATGTCTGTTAAAATATATTGGACCATCCCTCCATGTTTATTCCACTGATTCCAGCTCACTCTACTCTTTAGTAGCATAGCAATACTGCTCATAAACTTTTTGTTTCTTTATAAATATATATTTCTATTGCCTTTGTCTTGGTGTAGAAATGAGGATTTAGGAATCAGTCCTCATATAGGCAACCTACATATTTAGGGAGTGGTTCAGTTTCTACCATTACCCCTGCAACTCACTTAGATTCCTCCACAATCAAATAATAGTTTCTTCATGCATCTCTAGGACCCATATGAGCGTATTTACTTCAAATTACAAAGACAACTGATGCTTCCTCTTGCAGAACATATTTTTTTTTTATACAAAGTTACTAAATACTTAAGCATATGCCAGACACCTACAGAAACTTCAAAGAAGATTAAAGGCATAAAATGTAATCTTGTCTTCAAGGTTCTTTCAATATAATGGGAAAAAATAGATACCAAAATAAATGAATTTATTATAAGGCACAAATAATAAATGCAAGATATAACAGCAAACTGCTGGTAGAATCTAGTTGAATATACTGTTGAATGCATTACATTTGAGGCTAATTTTTATAGTCGGTGCCTGAAACACTTCTCATTCTAGACCAGTGATCATTGTGATAAGTGAGTAATTATGGTGATATGTGGGTATACAGAGTGGGTGAGTAAACTTTTTTTCTATAAAAGATGAGATAGTAAATGTTTCAGGCTTACAGGCTATGAGGTCTCCATTACTGAATCATTATTCAGCTCTGCAGCTGTAGTATTGAAGACATTATAAATAATACTATTGGTCTTTCCTGAGTTGGCTTGACCTACTGGTCTTCAGGTTCTCCTTTAGGGGAACAATCCATTTTCCTTATCAGAAAGGAGTGGGCCCTACTTAGCATGGAACAGACCATAGGGAAGTGGTTCTCAGTCTGTGAGTTGTGACCCCATTGGGGGTTTTACCTCTTTCTGATGGTTTTGTGTACTGAGACGCCAGGTCTCACTTGTAGATATGTCCACATACGAGTACCCAGCATGAAGACTGTTACCCTTGTTACACTACGCTTCAAGAAAAAATTTCAGTTATTTGCAATTAGAAGTAAATATTTCACAATATTTTTACATATTGTTTTTGTAATTAACCACTATTCTCTGATTATGTTAAATTTGTATCAATGAAAGTACATCCTGCATATCAGATACTTATATTACGATTACATTTATGAAGTAGCAATGAAAATAATTGTATGGTTGGCATCACCACAACATGAGGGATTGTATTAAAGGGTTGTGGCATTAGGAAGGTTGAGAATCACTGCCATAGGGTCTGATTTTCTTAGATGGATGACAACCACCAGGCAGACAACCTTTAATCTGTTGAGACCAAGTGTATAGTCAGTGACTATGTGTTTGCAAACAGCACCTTAGGTTTGACATACTAAAATTGTGGGGTGACAATCTGGGGGTAACTTTTCTGTTTCCCAGTCTGCAGAACTGAGAGCACTGTACTAGGAGTGAACTGAATATTGATTGAGTGATGAAGGATACTAATATCCAGGTTATTTTCTATGACCATAGGAGACCCTTAGAGAATTATAAATGAATAAACTATCACAAACAAAACCAAACTCTTCTTATGATTTTGAGAAGAGATGGAAGTGGATATGGGATAAGGACAATTAAGTTCTAATCCAAGTAGTAAGACATAATAAAGATTTCAGATCTCTCTCAGAGTTCTCTTGTGTCATCAAGGATCTCAATATAAGACAGAGAAGCATTTAAAATGAGTGATCTGAGAAGAGTTTAGTAGAGAAACCGTAAAAAAAAGTAGGCAAAATGTAAGGATGCGCAAGATGTAGTGAGAACCTTCAGCTGTTGTAATGCCTGAAGGTATCAGGGAGTAGGCATGGTTTCTGAAACCCAGAAAGAGAATTGTGTGGAAATGGGAGCATCCCATGTCCTCCTCTAGAGATGGCACAGCGATATAATATGTTGCCTTAACCTCTCTCCCTTCTCTTTTAGTAGTCTTTATTTATCAATACAAGAGGAAGTCAAAGGTAAGCATTTGATAAAGTGAGTCTAGCTCAGGTTCACAGAGCACAGAATAAAATGGGGAAAGGACCAGGGTGCATCTTGAAGGAAAATAAAAATATCCATCATATACACATTTTCATTTCACATAATGCTCTAGAAATGGTATTACCATCTTTGAAAGGTTGTATAGCAGAGGTTTTACAATTCTCTGGACATCCATGTGCTCATGCTTTTACTTTGTGAGGGCCTGTGACTAATTCTAAGAAAAGAGGAATTTGTTCCTTCTGTGTTGAAGCATTGACTTTTATATGCTGTGGCAACCTAGAGGCCATGTATGTTGTGATATTGGAGAAGTAGATTGGGCCTTGATTTACTTCATGGAAGACAGTTGCCCCCAAGAATGGCTGAACCTTCATCAAACTGTACACAATGGAGAATAAATCTTCTAATGTTGCTGTTTAGCAACACTTCACTAAATTACAGCCAAGGAACTTCACCGAATTCCAACTAAGAAGCTCCCAACATCAAATTATACATATGTACTTACATTTGGATAGTGAACTTTCAAAAATGTCATTGACTAAAATAAGTCTGCTAAAGAAGTGTTCAACTGTATTGGAGGTTATGTGATGCATTTAAGAAAGATTACCAACCACTTCTAGCTGTAAATATTTTTCTGCGATTGTTTTCCAGATCCTTGTGTTCTTAGCAGTTAGCCTAATTGATAGCTATCTTCTTAAATGTGCTTCCATTTCACAATATGCCCTCCTCATACATCCCTTCCATGTGTAAGTAAGTAAGTAAGTAACTTCATCAGGGTTACTATTTCTTGAAGGATGAGATCAATTGAATTGCTGGATATGGACCATAATCAGGGTTATTAATTTAGAATTCCGGAGTATCCCCTCGATAGCGATTGCATTCTGAAATCTGACATCTCTATATCTGAATTTCACTACAGTTACAAGCTGTGAAATTCAGATTTTGCATCTGTTAGATAATAATACTTTTTTGTAGGTTAAGAATCATTTTAATACTAGCACAGTGGTTGCCTAGTTTATAGTAGAAATGAAATGACAGATAGTCATTATTTTGGGTGTGTGAGAACTTGGTCAAATTTGTGGCAGATAGTATATGATTTAACTAGAATATAATCTTTAGGTGTGGATATGTTAGCTGAGTCTAGTTCTCATAAATCTTTATGACGGTATTACAGAGATCAAAAGAGATACTATCTTCGAGTACTTGTGATAATAGTGTTTAATAAAAGTGCTGGGTATTGTTTTTTATTGTGGTAATAAAACTTTTCCCGTTTCAGTCACATCATTTTTTTATATGTACAATTCAGCCACACCAGTTATGTTCATCATCTGGTGCAACCATCACTAGTATCCATTTCCAATTTTTTCATCACCATCAACAAAATCTCATCACCCCTCAGACAATGACTCCTTTCCCCTCTCTCCTATAACTAGGAACTGTTCTCATTTGTCTAGTCTAGATATCTCATGTAAGAAGAATAAGACAATATTTGCCCTATTGGGATGAAATTATTTCATTTAGCATAAACTTTTCCATTTTTATCCATTATTCACTTTTCCATGTTGAAATATCTATCAAACTGCCATTTCTCTTGACGGATGAGAAGTTTTCATAGAGGTACATATATGTGTACACATTACAATTAGTTGATATCGAGTTATCTTAGTTATCTGTTGCTGCTATCCAGTGCCCTGGAGTCGGTTCCGATCCACAGTGGCCTTATGCCCAGTCCCATGCCATGCTCCCAATGGTTTCTATCCTTGCACCAGTGGTGGAATTCAGCCAGTTCCCACTGGTTCACCAGAACCAATGCCAGTTTTTTTTCTGAGTTCAGAAAATTAGTTGTTAAAATGGAACTTGTCACTTAGGGTTCACTTCAAGGTGGGCAGCTGGCCAGCCACTCAATGTGGAAATTACAAATTTATGTTGCTTACAAATTTTAATGTTCATCTCTGCAATGGCGTATTCTAAGTACCTGTAGTAATGTTCATTGTATTCATAGTATAAAAAAATTAGATGGAACTGTGCTTGAAATATTTATTCCTTTTAGAAAACTTGTTTTATTTTTGATGACATCTGTGCTTTTATTCACTGGAGTTTGTTACTTCAGAAACAAACATATAATATAAAGGGAAAAAGCACCAAATAACCAGAGGGTGACACACTGCTATTTGTTTCAACTTTGTATTACATCCTAAATTCCCACAAGATATTATGTACGAATTATGAAATTCCTGAAATTGTTCAAAGAACTAAAAATATTGCTAGGACAATTGCTGTAAGTTCAGTAGAAGCCAAAGGATTTTTTTCAAACACAAACATAACATGACCAGAGAAGTTCGTGTTTCTAATATATCAAACACAATGACTATTGTCTAATTGACCTCTAAAGCAATGTGGTCCTAGTTCTACAGGGAAAAGATGGGCAAGGATAAATCACACAGCTGATGATGCTTGGATTAATGAAAAGAACAATGGAACTGAAATTACTAATCAAGAAGTAATATTGGAAATACCTTTACAGTTTTTTTTGGGGGGGGATGTCAGGTAATAGTTAACATTTTAAATGAATAAAATAATTCAGTTTTGTGTACCTCTTATTGTTCCTATTCAAGTACTAACTGTTTGAAACAATAACCTTTTAGTATATCATTAGAAAATATTTATAATAGTGTTAGGACATTGAAACAGTTGTTAAATTATCTGAATCCCACCACTGGCTTGAGCCCATTGTTGCAGCTACCAAGACAATCAGAGGTAGGAGATAGAGAGTCCTCAGGCAGCCTGAGAGAAAGAGGCCCCATAGTGGGAAGCGCTGGGAGCGGCAGGATGTCTGCAGCGATTATTTCAACAGCCTAGGGCAATTTAAAACTTGAGCCTGCAGGCAAGAGACCCCAAGGCTGATTTTAGACTCCAAAGTCAAGAAAGCCAAGACTGGTTCCCTGATTCACTGTATGCTTGCTTCCCTGTCTGTGACTGTGCATGGGGAGAGAATGATCAGGTTTATGACTGTACCTGAGACATAGGACCAGACCTGAGACTTGGAGACACAGAAAGGCCAAGTGTGTCACACCTGATAAAAAGCCCCTAGATATAGCTTATTCAGCAGCAAAAAGTTGAGTGCCCACTTCTGTGGTGGGCACTTTTCTTTCCTTTTCAAATAAACGTTGCTTTCTGCTTGCTCTTTTGTGGCCTGAGAATCTGTTCTTTGGTTCTGGAGACCAACAGCCTCCTGGATACATCAGAGCAATGGCAATGTCCATCCATCTGGTCTCTCCTGACACGTCCAAAGTATATTATATGAACCATTGAAAACACCGTGGCTTGGACCAAGCACACCTTAGTCCTCAAAGTAACAGCCTTGCTTTTGTATACCCTAAAGAAGCCTTGTGCAGCAGATCTACCTAATGTGGCACATCTTTTGGTCTCTGGACAGCTGCGCCCATGAATATTGCTCGTAGCTCCAAGCAAGACTAAATCCTTGGCAACTTCAATCTTTTCTCCATTTCTCATGATTCTACCTACTGGTCTAGTTGGAGGGTTTTGCTCTTTTTTCCATTGAGTTGTAATTCATACTAAGGGTGAAATCCCCGATCTTCTTAATCATTTACTAGTAGACTTTAAGATTGTTTCTATCCATTTGGACTTTACATGATTTTGGAGGTGACAAGACATGCCACTTTTTAACAATTTAACAACGTCCTGAGGTGTTTTAAAATTAAAGTAAATATATTACAATACTATTTTTGCAGTCTATGAAAATTTTTGCTGCTCCATATAGACCAAATTTTTAATCAAGAACCCCTCTCCCCCCCCCCGCCCCCCCCCAATCAATGGTGTCTGCTTAAAATCTGGTCACGAACTTCTATGTTTAATTTTGGGGAACTGTCAAACAGTTTTTCATACCGACTATAACATTTGCAGTTTTATCAGCAGTACATTAGGGTTTATTTCCTCACATCTTTGATTAAACTTATTCTCTTTCTCTCCCTCCTACTGTGTGTGTGGGCGCGCACACACAGGCTTAGCAGATTTTGGGGGTGGCAGTAATAGACAGCAAACTGTCCCAGGAATCAAAAGTTATGGTCTCTGATACTACCTCTTATAATTTTTAGACGTCTAGCCATTTATTCTCACTGGTCCTCAGTATCTCCATTACTTTCTTGCCTATAATATAGGGTTTAGTGAGACTCAAAGAATATGAAAAGAAATGAGAAAATAGTATATAAGGGGGATTCAAAACATTCCTGTCAAAACAGAATGAAAACATAATGGAATTTTCCTATGAATTTGGTGAAAGCGCCTCAAATTATTATTGCTATTTAAATGTTTAGCATAGTACCATGTGAACTGAAGAATATGTTGGAAGTATAAACAAATATCCAAAGGAAATAGAAAAGATACTTGAACTATAGTAAATTCCACCTACAGATGGAGAGCCAAGCACTGAAGTCCCCTAACCACGAGCAAGAAAGTCTTGTCAGTGACTTAGAGTCAACAAAGTGTCACACTGGAAGAAAGTTGAAAGTCAACTACTTCCAACACTCTTTCTTTATTCCTATGGAAAGTAAATGCAGAATGGGGAATTGGCTTGTGGACAGAGGCCAAACTTGAACTCTAACCATTGTCTTCTAATATTAAAATGAGTAGTGTTTGTCAACATCCTTCCTGACCTGATGAAGTCATCACCTCATACTCTGCAGATTCTAAACAAATATATCTTTCTTTGCATTAGAATGATGTGGAAGTAGCATCTGACCTCTGATTTTACATTCAGGATAGAGAATCAAGTTCACCATCGGCCCCAAACCAACTGTTATAACGTGGAGATCACATATTACTCTATCCTCCCCTTTCTCTGCCAATTCTGACACTAATCCTCCCTCCCATAGCATTCTCTACTTCATAACCGCATTATATATTTCTTTGCAATGGCTATAGGTCTCACAGACAATACTCATAATTATGGATTATATTAGGAAATTTAACCAATTACAATTCAGTATTAGAAAAGCTCAGGATGTAGTCTTTCAGTTAAGGAACCCTCTTCTCTGAATTTTGCAGAACTGCCTCTTTCTGGTCCTCAACCTCTCAGCTATCTGGTCCCTTAAACATTTGTTATTACTGTTGTTTATTTGTTTTAAATTAATCTTTCGGGGTGGAGCCCTTAAAGATATTGTAACAATTGTCACTTCTGTTAGATCAAGCACAATTGTGCAAATGCTACCACCATTCATTTTAATACATTTTTCTTCTTCTTGCACTCTATGATATCAGTACTTGTGTTCATCTGGATTGACTAGAGAAACAAATTCATAGACACTCATGTGCATAAGAAACAGCTTTACACAAAAGAATAATTGTATATTAATGAAACATCCAACCCAGTTCAGATCAAGTCCATAAATCCGATATTAGCCCATGTGTCTGACACTAGTCCATGAATTCTGCTACAGAATAATGTAGTACACACAATGAAACCAAAAGCAGGAAGATCACAGACCAGTGGGTGAAGAGTCTTGTGGAAGCATTTTAGTGCTGGTGTGGGTTTCCATGTGGCTGCTGCAGCTCCAGAGCTCAGGCTCCATCAGTGTAGCCTAATGGGGCATGTCAACAAGAATGTCTCACAGGGAGATAAAGCAGAGAATGTGAGTCTGGCTTCCAGGAAGCTTCTTTTAAATTCGTTGTAGTTCCAAGCAAGGTCAGAAAGCTGCAACCTTATTGACAGGCTAGAATCCACCCCTTCGCAAGGTGACAAGAAATTATACAACTGCCACAGTTCCCCTTTATCCCTTCCCTCCCCTACCTAACCCCCAGGAACACTTTTTTTTTTGGGGGGGGGGAGGAGGCAAGATGGAGTTTATTGGCCCTGCGGCTCCCACTGAGAACACTTGTTTTTATATTATATATTATTATTTTTATAATCACACCCAGAACACTTATTTTATATTATATATTATTTTTTTTATTTGCCATATCTTATTCCATCCAATGTATCCATTCACCTGCAATTCTGTTATTTGTGTCCCTAAAGTGAGGTTATACAATCATCATTGCGATCAACTCTCTTTTATCTCTCTCTTTTCCCATACCCTCAGTGAATCATTACTCTTGTTACTGTTTCTGAAGGGTTATCTATATTGGCATTCATTATTCAAGCACGCTTAATTATACAAACGGACATTTGCAGGTCTAATAAGATAAATGAGGTAAAATAAATTCCATAATAGTGAAGGGAGAAAATATTAATGGACTAGAGGGTAGTTATATGTTTCATTAGTGCTACACTACATCCTGGATATGTCGTCGCTTCCATGTGGCCCTTCTGTGAAGGACTGTCCAATTATCTTACAGGTGGGCTTTGGATCTCCACTTTGCCCACTCTCTTGTCAATTTGATTTCTTGTTTTTGAATTTCTGATACCTTTCCATCGACTTTTTATGATCACATAGGCAGGTGTGCTTCTTTCATGCAGGCTTTGTGGATTCCCTGCTAGATGGTCACTTATTTAACTTCAAGCCTCTAAGACCTATTAAATGTGTGTCATTTAATAGCCGTGCATCATCAATTTTCTTCACCACATTTCCTTATGCACTAATTTTGTCTTCAGTGATTTTGTCGAGAAGGTGAGTATTGTACAGTGTCACATTATTAGAATAAACTGTTGTGCTGATGTAAGATTTAGGTAGAGACCCAAAGTCCATCTGCTTCCATGTGTATTTACATATGCATACATACTATATTTTTGGACCATAAGTTGCACTTTCTCTCACCCTTCCAAAAGTGGGGGAAAAACAAGGATGTGTCTTGTGACTTGAAGGTGTGATACCCCAGAACATTTTAGTATACTGGTACTACTTGGTTTACAATATTTTTCTGCTTTAAAAACTGGGTGTATCTTATGGTCAAGTGCATCTTATGGTCTGAAAAATACAGTACATAGACAAATACATCTATTGTGATATATTTACACATACAGATATCTACATATAACTATATGTAATTATTATTTTCTTATTTTTCATGTTTATATCCTCCTGCCTCATTGTCTTGTTTACTCATCATTTACCTCTCAGTAATTCAACTCGGATACATTCAATTGATCAAACACCCCCATGACTGCTGAATCCTCCTCGCTATCAATTTTAGAACCCTTGCTGTTCCCCTGTTCCCCTTTTCCTGCCCTGTCACTGTCCTTATTGGCTCACTGCTCCTCTCCCTCTGCTTCCTTCCCTTCCATCACCCCTGCTCCCCCAAAACCTTTCAGTCTCTTTGGTGTCTACTTGGAATTGCTTATCCTGACTATCTTACATAGAAGAGAAGAAGAAAAGAATGGCCATATGAATAGTTCCACGTCCAACTGATATCCTGACTCAGAGTAGATGGGTATCTCTCTGTTTGCTAGCCACTATGATCAATTATAATCCATCAGTCCACTTCCCTTTTCTTTCAGGATTCCATATCCCAGGACCACTTACCTAATAGTCCTTGTACCCTTTTAGTCCTCACTATTCAAGACCCAAAGGCATGCCTTCTACAAGACTCCATTGCTCTTCCTCTTGTCTGGGTGGAGCAGTCTCCATCCCATACCCCCGTCACCCACTGCCTGCCCAAATATTTCCATTATTTGGACAGGGTTACAAAGCTATTTTGGTGCTGCTGGTAAATGCCCAAAGACACCCAACTTTGCCATAACCTTCCGTTAAAAGATGCTCATCTGTAACTGTGTTCATCAAACCTAGTTACTTTGATTATGTGCCACGCTCTACTCCTGGCTCTTCATTCTTGGTGGCAGGGATTTTCATCCTTCCGGATTCTGAGTTGGTTAATTTTATACCCAGTGGATTGGCAAAACTGACCCACTAGCATAGAATTTTGTAACCCTATTTGCATAGTTCCACCTACCAATTTGGTGGGAGTTATAAAGACTATGTCTAGAAGAGACATATTTAGTAATTCACGGAACAGCATCTTGTCAGTACATAGGCAGAGGTGCCCTCCCCCCAATTAAACAGACTCTTTTTTTCAATGCTATGCATCTTTTTTTTTTTTTAAACAAAACGACCTTGTCACCTTCAAAGTGCTCTCCCTTATACTTACTGCACTTGTCAAAGCTCTGATTCCATTCTTGGAAACCTTATTCAAACTCATCTGTTTGGATGGCTGATAGCACCTCTTGTTTATTTTCCTCACCTCTTCTTCATGTCAAATCATTGTCCTTTCATGCCCCTCTTCATTCATGAAAACAAAAAGAAGTCACACAAAGTGAGGCCTGTGTGTAATGTGAGTGGAGCAAGAGAGGCATTCTGTTTTTCCCTAAGAACTGGCTCACTGAGACGGCTGCAGGAGTAGGTCCTTTCTTGTGATAACAGAATCAGTCTCCCACCTGTCACAAATAAGACCTTTTTTGCAGCACACTGTTATACAATCTTTTCATTACTTCTAAATAGAAACCTTAATTAACAATGTGACCAGGAAGTACAAATTTCAAATACACTATGAGTCTACATTTTCTTCTGTTCAGGAAGTTCATGGACATTCAGAATAAGGTTTGTCATCAATCGACAGTTCATATTTTTTTCAATGATCTTACTGGGGGCTCTTATAGCTCTTATAACATTCAGTACATCATTTGTATCAAGCATATTTGTACACATGTTGCCATATCCATTTCCAAATATTTTCTACTTGAGCCCTTGGTATAAGCTCCTCTTTCCCCCACCTTTTTAATTTTTTTAGAAATCATTTTATTAGGGGCTCATACAACTCCCATCATGATCCATGCATACATCAATTGTATGCAGGCCACATTTACACACTTGTTGCCATCATCACTCTCAAAACATCCTCCCTCCACTTAGGCCCCTAGTACCAGCTCCCCATATTTCCCTTTCCTCCCCTATTATCTTCCCCCATGAGCCCTTAATAATTTACAAATTGTTATTACTTTTTCATATCATACGCTGTCCAATGTGTCCCTTCACTCACTTCCCTGTTGTCCGTGTCCCTGAGAGGAGGTTATATGTAGATCCCTGAAATTGGTTTCCCCTTTTAATTCCACCATCCCTCCTCCCTCCCGGTATCACCACTCCCAATACTAGTCCCGAGGGAACATCTATCCTAAATTCCCCATGTTTCCAACTCCAGTGTATATCCCCTGGTCTAGCTGGATTTTTCTGCTAAAATTGGGATCATGATAGTGGGTGGGAGGAAGCATGTGAGAGCTAGAGGGATGTTGCATATTTCATTGTTATTAAACTCTGAGTTAGTGCACCTCTCCTCCTTGCAACCCCTGTGTATGAGGATGTCGCTTTATCTATTGATGGACTTTGGGTCCTTTATAGGGTTAGTAGTAGGACAGCAGCTGGGCATTGGACCTGCAATTCACACTTTTTGAAACAAACAAACAAACAAAAATAAAACCACTCATGCACTTGAGTTTTCCCCATAGCACTGTGCATGTAAACTGTGTTCAAAATCACAGGAGTTGCTGCAGTTTTTTTCCTGTGCAGGAAACAAAATTCCACAGCTGCATACTGTTATCTTAAATCAGCGAGAGAGAGAGAGAGAGAGAGAGAGAGACAGAGAGAGAGAGACAGAGAGAGAGAGAGAGAGAGCGCTCTTTGAGTGAAACCACATTTAGAAAAAAAATTCGCCGTGACCAGAGAGAACCTTCGCAGGAGATGACACTGGGTGCACTAACTCAGAGTGAGTGGCTTGAGCAGGAAAAACTCATACGATGAAGGCTGTATGCTTTCCAGTGCAATTCTGGTGTTTTTTGTACCCCCTCATATATAAATGGGATTTGATCAATGTACCTTGCTGAAGATCCACAAACTACATGCTCATTGCCCTGCAAACATTCTTCTTCCAAATGATACCTTAGTGTGTTTAGAGTTGTGCCTTGAAAATTCAAGAGTGGCAGGGATATATTGTAGGCTTAGAAGCTTGAGCTGATACCTCCAGGTTTCCATGGGCCCTTCTATGGCCCTTATTCAATTGAATAGGAACCTTAACATATGGAGACAAGCCTTTTTCACGTGATCTAGTGTTACCAGGTGCAGACAGAAATCTTTAGGCACATATGGGATGCCATCTACTGCTATAGCTATGTCATAAATACACTTTCCACAATGAACTTATTGAGTGGTAAAAGTATCAATAGTTCATCATGGATTACCACTGCCTTAGCACAACTCCCATCCTGCAAGGGGGGAAACTTCTGTACAAATAAAAGGTGCTGAATTATTAAAAAAAACATTGTTCTTTTTGGCAGACTTCTAGCAAAGTTAAAGCTCCCTAACTTACTGTTCTTCATTGCATATGTCTTAGAGTACATGCGGATGTGTGCATGTGATAATTTGACTCTCACTAGAAGTGGACTGTGAATCAAGTAAGGCCTCTGCATGCCTTGGTGATTCCTCACCATAAATTAGAAGTTGCCAATATTGGATTTCAGCTAAGTTTTGGTGTATTTACTATAGAGAAGCTATTGATTGTGCATAGTGTGTTACACTGACTCTTTCTGGACAACTCAAGTTTATTTTACCTTGTGTGGTATAATTTATTGTGGGCTCAAACAAGATTCTGAGACTTGATTAAAGGAGTTTTTAAATCCAAAATTTTGGGTCAAATTGGAACTTTGGTACAAAATGCAAATTTGAAGAATTCAAATCTTCTTGTCCCCAGTTTCATTTATTCATAGGCATTAATATGTTTAATATAAACACGTGGTAAATTGAAAACCTTGGAGGAATTATTCTTTTCTTGACATATTTCCTGCATGGTTTGTATCATCAGTCATCATCCATGAGACACTGAAAGGCTGTAGAAATATTCAGGTGCCGGCTCATGACCCGGCATGATCTCTGACGTTGTGGAAAAGGACTGTACTTCTTGAGGGCCTGGGCCCTGTGCTCCTCCATGCCACCTGGACAGAGCCTGGGGAGAGTGACCTCCCCGGAGCATCCATGTTGGAGGAAGCATTTATTCTTGATAACATTATTGTAAGAGGGGGCTGAGCTCCGGTGGCGTAGTGGTTGTGCGCGGGACTGCGGCCCACTGGGATGGAGGTTCAATTCCAGCAGTGGGGCTGGGCCTCCTACACCCACCACCAGAGAGCAGTGATGCCCCCCCCCAAAAAAAAATAATTGTAAGAGCACCCTTGCTACATGGGTTGCAAAAATTACTTAGCATTGTACAACTAACTGAAAAGGTTGTGACTTCAGCACACCCAGAGGCCTGTCAAAAGTTAGGCATGGAAAACTACCCCCAAAGGTCAGTTTGGACAATCCTGTGAAACAGTTCTACTCTGGTATGTGGGGCTACCATGAGTGTATTTAATGATGACAACAAAAACAGCAACAATACCCTAGTTCTGTAAAACCTCTTTCTTGGGGTCACAGCTGGCCCTTGAAGACCCCAGTCGGTAGTCAACAAAGTAAGAGGTGGAATCTTGTCTTTGCAGATGAAATAATTCCAGTTGACATTGATGTCCCTGGAGACGATTGTCCTGAAGAATAGGCTGTATCTTGATAAATGAAATCTCTCTTGGAAAACATATAGCCAGAAGTGCTGCTCCTTCGAAGTCATTGATATAAAATTATTTTGTGTGTTTACTCTGAAGTTTAGCAGAGAATGGGCATAACTCCATAGACAGACAAAACTGGTGAGATATAAGAGACAGGGAGTGGGGAGGGAGGCATTTGAAAAGACTCCTACTGTGTGCTATTCCTGGCACTAAGTACAGACAAGGAAGACTGGATTAGTAGAACTGTCGACATATTGGTACGGATGGCTAACCCCTAACTATGTGGGCTTGAGGGAGGTTATTTGACTCTTTTTCTCCCTCCTCATTTGTATTTTATGAAAAATTTCATGCTAATTTCAGTTTCCCTTAAAATTTTTAGAATTCTTATTGCTTTCATTTCTAAACTTTTCATCAATTGGCTTTCTAGAATAGAAGAGAATGGAAGAGAATAGGACAAAACGGTAGTGTTTTGTTTTTTGTATTTGTGTTTTTAGACTATAGCAGCAATGTTTTTTATTCCCCTCTATAGCTCTTTAATTGATATGTGATCTTAGGTAAGACTTAAGCTCTTAATTTGGGTTTGTAAAATAAAACCCATAGAACTAATCTCCATCTGAGTCCTAAGAAATAGTTAATTTCAACATTTCCTCTGACAGATAAGGCTGAAGTGAAGCAATTTCATCCTATGCTATTCAGGGAAATGGAGAACATGAAAACAACAGAAGGGGTAAACCAATGAAACAAAATAATGTATTAAATGCACCTTCCCCTTTCAAAAATATTTTATTTCAGAATTAGTTGAGGGGACAGGCTAGTATTTTCAATAGGAATCAGCAGGAGATAAAAAGAACCAGTTTATGGTGCATGAGTGGAAATCTTTTGATGAGAAGAAATGCATTCAGGTATCTGTGGTTACACTCTGTTTGTCTTCTTCTTTATCTCCTCAGCCATCCCTCAATCGACATAGAACCGCCAGAGAAAACCACTGCACAGTCATCACATTGCCCCAAATACATTGCAGACAAGTGACCTGAAAATTAAAAGGAAAATTCTTACATTGCAGCACTGCCTTACGCAGGACACTCTCTGCCAATGTTGACCATTACTTAATAATTTTAAAAATTAATTAATTGATTATTATATTGGGGGCTCTTTCAGCTCTTAGAAAAATTCATATATCAATTATAATCATATATCAATTTATAATTATATTATAAATCAATCAAAACACATTTGTATATATATTTTCATCATTATTTCAAAATATTTTCTTTCTGCTTGAGCTTTTGGTATTAGCTTCTCTTTTTTCCCTCCCCCACCCCACCCTCATGAATTCATATAAATAATTTTTAATCTGGAGAAAGCTTCATGAAACCTTAATTCAGAATTCATGGACTTTAATCTATAAATCAGGCCAAGCAATTCTTAAAAATAGTTTCTAGGATTAGACTTATTTTATTCATATATTTTTTGCCATTTTCACCATTTTTCTTTATTTTACTGTGATTCATAAAAGATAAAGAAATTTCCATCATTATGCATGTCTAGGTCCACTTATCAAAGACACATAGCAATACAGAATGATAGCAAACTAAAGGTTTAAAGAAAATTTTTTGTCCCATGAGATTATGGGAAGTGTGTGTTTGCAATACGATAGACATCCAAAGAAGAGATTTAAGAACATTAATTAGAATTAGGGAAGGACACAAGGAAACACTATCTAGTCATTGCCTTCATGTTTTAAAAAAAACACCCACAATCCCTCTACCAAGAATCTGCAGAGATATTTTATTGCGGGGATGGAATTGAGGATTTTGCCCCCATGCTATATATAGATGGGGATATGGAAGCTAAAGAGCACAATATCTCCACACTTTGGAAAGTTTTGACATATTAGATTTGAACATTGTCAGGCACTTGGAGGACAAGTACACACTAAGTCCTCTGATATTTCCTTCTGTGATTCTGTGGCCTAATGCTCACTTTCCTCAAGTCACCTCTGTCTAATCATGACCCCACAGATATCAGAATCCAGCTGCCAGGTCCTGTGCCATCGTCTTTGACATGCTCACTTCCCTTGAGTCCACTGGCATTGGAGTGTCTCACGCCTGAGGGCGCTCATTTTCCAGGACTGTATTGGGTGATACCCTATTGTGATCCATAGGGTTTTCTTAGCTAATTTTGGAATTAAAACATTCAAGCATACTTCCTAATCTGGAAATTCCACTGAAAACTGACCTTTAAGGGTGACTCTGTAGCTCCCAGTCTTATCCCACAAGTCACCACAGTAGGACAAATAAATGATTGTAGTCTGTGACATATAAATTCCCATAACTCTGAATTTTGAAACCGTCAACACAAGGAAAATTTCAATTACATTTTGAATATTACCTTTGCTAACAAAAATATATTAGTTTGATTTTTCTGCTAATATCTTGTGCAGAGTGGAAGTGAAAACATTTGCAATTGTTCAAAAGGATAATTCTTCAAATGTGCCACAATATACAAAAGGTTGTTCCTTCTACAAATATTGATTGCATGCCTGTGTCATGCCAAACTGTGTTCTCCACCAGGAATGCGCAGCACTGTTGTGCCAGCATTTCTAAACGACCCACCGCTCTGAGGGAGAAGGACAGACTTTCTGCCACCATGAGGTTATAGTCTTGGAAATCCACCAGGGCAGTTCTACCCTGTCTTGTAAGGTCACTTTGAACTGGAATTGATCCAATGGCTGTGAGTTTGGTTTTTTTGAGGGGGCAGGAAAGAAAAATTAAAAGTCTAGGTTAGCTTCCTTTTCATAATTAAACAGTTGCAAGAAATCCTACAACTCTCTTTTTCTTTTCCAGTTCTGGTGGCATAATGGGTTATCTATTGAGCTACTAACTACAGGTTTATGGTTCTAACCCATCAGTCATGGGAGAAAGTAGAGGGTGCCTGCTGTCGTAAAGATTCACATCTCAGACGCTCAACTGGTGTGTTCTCCCCTTTCATGGTTGTGTGAGTCAGAATTAACTAACAGCAGTGTTTCTGTTTGTTTGTTTGTTTTTGTTTTGTTTAGAGTAATTCTTAAATTGCTTTCAGGAGTTTTAACATCTTTCCTAAGCTGTGGTCCAAGATTTTCAAATCTCTGTTTTAATCTATATACATGTACCTGAAGCACAAATTCTCTGCACACAATTATTCCTCAGTACTCCCCTAAGTAGAATCTCTTCAACATTTCTCATACTACGATGTTCTTCAAGCCACCTCGTTGAGCAGCATTGCTCTCCCACAGCCTTTACATGCAATATTTCAGCACTCCTTGAACTCAACTTTTCACAAGTTGAGTTCACTCTCAATGCTATCTGATTCTCATGATTATCTTTTGCTTTCTCTGTTCTGATAATCACCCAACTGGTGCCCATTTCTCCCTTCCACCTCAACCATTATGCAATCCACAATGCAGATAAGTCTTCCCAAAGCAATATTTTGTTGCAACATTCTCTTGCTCAAAGATCTTTGCTGGATCCCCTTTGCCTACAGGTAAACAATAAGCTCAGTAGTATTTGTGTTCTTGTTGCAATCTACCAGCTTTTGTCTTTATCACCCACATACCTTACAGTTACTGTTCTAGAAATTTGCTTTCTCTAAGTATGCCTTCTGCTAGACAACACTAGAACACGCTTCTGGTAGAAGTGCTGTCTATTGTGATTTTTTTCCTCTCAAGTTCAGTCTTACATGTGGAAACAGGTGGCAGTCCTCCCTGGCAACTCATACTTAAGGGTGTGTATCAAATTTTTTATTCACATGTAAGGTATGGGAAACTTGAATATAAGTATCAGGTTGTTTTGTATTCATCTTAACTTATCACACAGTTCCCAAAATAGGATGGTTTTTTAAAAAGCAAAAAGACAAATAAAGTGACATGTGGTAGCTAGTCCAGTGACCAAGTTAGGGAATCGTATTATCAGAATGTCTAGATTCAAATCCAGGCTTTATCTCATATTAACTGTGTGACCTTAGGTACGCTACTAACCTTCTTCGTGCCTCCATGCCATCATCCATAAAATGAATCTAGCCTGAATACCTGCATCACTGAGCTTGTTAGGGAGGGTAACTATGCTAATTACTACAGTATGCTTAAAATAATACTTGACACAAAACACACATGAACTTAGGATTAGAAATCATTACTATTCTTGCTAGGTGGCCCTAGGTGGCACGAACACTTAAAAACTGGATTACTAACTCCCAAACTGGCAATTCCAAGCCACCCAGAAGCCCGTAAGAAGACATGCCTTGAAATTTGCTTCCGACAGATCACAATCTTGAAAAATCCTATACAGCAGTCCTACGCTGCACACATGGACGCCTGGAACCATGACAAAGGCAACTTGCACAGCTACAACCACTACATTTGCTATTATGAGTTCTGTTCTAGTTCAAAGACCAGAGGCTTTTGTAGACCTAGAGTAGTTGAAGGCATGATAGGACTTAGACTAGGACGTCTCCTTTTAGTCAATCATCAAAGTGGTACTGTCTGTTGCTGAACATCAAAATTATCCTCCTTTTCAATCTCTAAGCACACATACTTTTATTATGTTAAAAAAACAACACTTTCAAGTCATTTGCTTCAAAGTATTTTTAACTTGCTTACACCTGGACCCATTTTTCCAGGAGAACCATATGGCTCAGAGCTCAAGGCAGCCTATTACCTTGCTGCTGCAAAACTCTTCTCTCAGTTCATTCAGTCGAATCAGAGGAAACATCTGCACAGCAGTTTTGCATTGATATATTCTCAGAGTAGAAATAGCCAGTGCATCAGAGTAGCCTGCTAGTCCTGCCTCTTCTAGAACACACTGGGGAGGGTGAGGAAGAAGAATGTGGGCCTAGGCTTGTCACCTGGGGGTAAAGAGCCCAGATGCCATTGTCTGACAGACCACCTTCTGTTATTGTGTTCTTTTTAGTAAAATAAATAGAGTCTCTGTTTCTATGGTAATGCCTGAGTGGGAAGTGATCAGCTTGAAGACCCCACCTGAACTCCTGGCCTGGGCCCGTAGCCTAGGAAGGTTAGGGAGCAAGTGCAGGGAAACAGGGAGAGCTAATGATTTGCACAGCTCTAGACTAATGAATAGCTTTTCAGAGATCGCTTCCTGGGGTGGACTGGGGATACTCCACCCACACAGCATGTTTGCAGAGGTTACTTTGAAATGCATTTTCGTGATGTTTAGAGGGACTATAACCTCATGGACCCAGGGGTTTCTTGGAGCCCAAGCAAGATACACTCACCTTACGCATAAATTGGGCCTCAGCTTCTCTCAACTCACCAATGAAAGCAAACACACAAATAGACCAGTGGACTTCCAGCTGGTTGCAAAGCTCATGTATGACTGCATGCATATCAAAATAGAACTGTGTCCCATAGGGTTTTCAATTACTAATTTTTTTTCAGAAGTACAATGCCAGACATTTCTTTTTAGGTGCTTCTCAGTGAACTCCAACTTCCAGCTGGCACACTACTTATTGTGTAACTGTTCCTGCCACTTAGGGACTGTGTGTGAACTTCCAAGGGTAGCTGGGTCTATAGGAACATCCTCAGCAAACAGAGGGAGGTACCTGACTTTCAGCATATTCTGCTTTGCTGTCTCTATTCTGCTTAATGTGTGGCACCACCGCCAGCCCCTCCTCAGCTTTGATCATTTATTTCTCCATTGAATGCGGCGTCCCTGAGAGCTGAAAACAGGTCATTCTATTTGACGACGGAGGGAGGTTTGGTGTTTGAATCACCCAAAAAGCACTTTGGAAGTCTCAGTATTCTATTTTTCTTTGAAATCAGTCACTAATAACCCCGTGGGGGACAGTTCCACATATGGGATTGCCATAAGTTTGTGATCATTTTATGATAACTGGTTTGGTGTTTGTTGTTGTTGTTGCAGGGATGGAGATGGTCAGCCCAGGTGGAGGTGGAGAACAGACTTCAGGTTTCAATGTGGAAGACATCAACTCCTTTCTCGGGATATACTTCCTTTCCTCTGCATATATTTCTTCCTTCCCTTGGAGAGGAACTGCAGGGACTCCCAGTGGCTCTCCAACCCACTCCCACCCACCCCCATGAATCCTGGGTCTAGAACAAAACCAGCCATGATTTCTGTACTATTCCAGTCCCCCTGAGTGCTATTTTAAAAAAGAGGTAGATGGAGATGCAGGGGTGAGGTGAACTGATGGTTGCTTAATAGATATTTGTATTGGGGGGTGAGAACAGTGAGGTCTGTGGGGCTTCCGTTTAAAACTCTTACTCCAAAGTTTGCCCAGTGGCTCACTTGGCTTTCTGAGTTCAGGGTTCTCAGCATGGACCTTTTTGGGCAGTGTGTGTCCTTTTCAAGTGGAAATGAGCACACTGATCTGACTGGAGGATAGGAGAGCCTGGGGGTCTGCTGCTCAGGGAGGCAGTGTCGGGTTGAAAATGGGAGAGCTGAATTCATTCAGTCTGTTTCTACTTCCTTCAGAGTTCCGTCTGAAGATGAATTTCCCTTTCTGATTTCACATTCTTTCAATACCTAGGGAAATATCTCTCCACTTTCTAAAGCAAAATAAATGAAGGCACGGTATCAGATTCACTGCTTCTAAGAATACATTTGGGTATAAAAATGTAGCAATCTTATCGAAAAAACACTGTGACTGGGAAAACAGTCCCTTGGTGTCCTGTCTTGAATCCTGTATACAGCCTATTAAGAAGATCCTGTCTGCTTTCTGAGTGACTTTATTGGGATTGAAAAAAAATATATAGAAGGACCAGGCTACAGACAACAGAGCCAAGGTTGGGAAATTCAACCTAGGCAACCACGGAGCATGGTAGGTCATAAAACTGCATTTTGAAACTTTCAAATAGTGAGATTAAGTGTTCTCTTTTAAAGTACAAGCTTCATCTTATTTTTTTTTTATGTACTTATTTCAATTGTGATGTTCTAAACTTTCTGAAGTTCTTCTTTGGATGTTCCCTATGTTGTCGGTAGCTGCCCCTGAGCTGCCCTGCTATACAACAGAACAACACGCTGCCTGGCCTCAAACTCTCACCATGGTTGGTTGCAGATAGGATTGTTAATATCCATCATGTTTCATTGGCTGATTTTCACATGTAGATCACCAGACTTTTCTTCCTAGTCTGTTTTACTCTGGAAGTTCCACTGGTATCAGCATTGCAGAAATATAGAAACCTCAGGTGCATTGACTGAAAATTGAATCCAGGTCTCTTGCATTGAGAGCTAGAACTCTATCAATGAACCACGAATGTTCATGATAAAGCTCTCAGATTTATGATATTATAGCTATTGTGCATATACTTTTCAGACACTGTTTGTGCCTGGGTGTGGGGGGCAGGGAATATTGGGTTCATTGCCAAATACAAATATACAAACATATAAATAAAAACAAACAAATGCTTAACGTACTTGTCATTATGTTTAAGAGTCAGTAATTCAATAGAATGATTGTCTACAAATCATATTTGAGCAAAGTCTGCCCTTTTGATATCAAAAGGTTGACTTTCTTAGGGTGTACATGCTTCCTTGGAGTTTGTGTTCTGCTGTTTGGCTGAAAGTTCTGCTATGGGGTGGGAGTTTAGTTCCAGGCCTGAAGAATGTTTGAGGCCTACAGGTTCAGAAGTCCCTCCAGTCTCCACTGTTGGACAACTAAGTCTTGTATATTTTATGATTTTGAATTTTGTTCAACACATTTTATTCCATTCAGGACCCTATCCTGTGATCCTTCTCAGAGCAGTCCACAGTAAAAGTGCCTCCAAGTTCTTCTTTTCTTAGAGGTTAAGGTTTATAATGATCCATTAGTTTTTGGGGGCGTGTCTGATTTTTTTCTCCATTTCTCTTTGTCCAGTCAGGATGGAGAACAATAGTTGAAGCTTAGGTGGCTGCTTGCCTTTAGTCATCAAAGTAGGATGTAGCACATCCTTTTTGTAGGCTATATTATGCCAGTTGATCTTGAGGCCTCCCACAACCAGAGTCCTAAACTCCCAGACTCAGTGACTCATTCTTTCAAATTGTTTGGTCATAAGAGTTACTTGCCCTCTGGTTTTTCTGTTATCTATCTGGTTATATCCTCAGGACACTCAGCATCCTCTGCATTAGCAATATCCTCTGGTAAACCTATATATGATGGCGAGTGTGGTCCCTTATGCCTATTTCTACCTGTCCAACTTGCTCATCTGTCTACCCAGTCAATTACAGAGAAATGTCTATTATTACTGATGCTGCAGAAGTGTGTAGAAGCAGGTATGTAATAGCACTTTGCACTCTTATGGACCTCTTTGTGCCTTCTTTTTTTAAAGGACTAGTGTTCTGATCACCCCTTATTGCATAGTGCCTTTCCTTTCACCCAAATTAATGTGTTTCTTATCTAGTTAGTGCTTTTCACTCTCCTTCCTTCGTGTTCATGATTACTGTCATTCCCACCCTCCATGTGCATTTAATTGATTTATATAATAGTTGTCCTCTGGGGCGTGACTTATTACATTCCACATTACATCCTTGAGGTTCATCCACATTGCGAGGTTCTTCATTAGCCATTGAAGTTTTGTAGTAGTCTATTGTGTGCACCATCAACTTTCAGTTATATGAGTCCGGATAGAGTCCCAATTTACATCAAACTTGTGGACTTCAGTTGAGGCTGAGCTGACTTCTTGATATAAGATTATTTCTTGATATAAAACTCTTTCTTATACATAGATGAGCGTTTCTCTGACAACCTGACTGAGCAAAGCTACCTCCTCAAAGGAAGATTTAATTGTTGATTGTAATGCCGTGGCTGGAACCAAGTTTTCTGATGGATTATGATCAAAATGAGAAGAAACAGCTGCAAATATCCCTTAATATAGTATCCATTTAGTGCAAGGTGGATAGTATGAAGTGTAAATCTATGAAAATTGGAAGTTACCTTAAATGAGAAGGAATGTTTAAAGATTGCTATCCTAGGCACCAGGGAGCTGACATTGACTGCTCTTAGTCGTTTTGAATCAGGGAGCCACATGGTTTACACTGCTGGAAATGACAAATTCAAGAGGAATAGCATTTTGATTGTCATCAAAAAGAATATTTAAAAATCTAACTGAACATGCAATGATACCCTGTTTTCCTCTCATCTCCCTTGAAGCCCCAACATGGCTTGGGGAAGCCTCTGCTGTCCTGTCATGCCCCAAAAGAAAGTGAGCCTTCCGAGGTGTGGAAGATAAGGACAAACTGAGTGAAGTCAGTGTTCCCAAGAACCACGTAGCTGGAAGCAGTAGGGAAGCACTCTGGACAGTGATGAGGAAGATGATGATGATGATGATGATAAGAGGTCCAGCAAATATGACATTCTGTCTTCAGAAGATATGGAGGATCAGGAAGCAGCTACACTCCCAGAGACAGGGGTATGCGGATCCACGCCCTTCAACCTACAGGAAGAGATGGAGGAAGGCCACTTTGATGCCGACAGCAACTACTTCTCAGGGAAGCTGAGATTCATGACAGTTGGCTGGACAACATTGACAGGGTGAAGATCAAAGGGCGGCCACCTGCTCAGTGTCAGGCCTATGACTTGGATGAGGAGGGTCTGGGCCAGATTCCCAGAGATACCCAGGGTCTCCTGGATGGTCTTCTGGAGCTGGAGCTGCTCCTGCCCAGAGAGACCGTTGCTGGGGCATTGAGGCTTTGGGGGGGGGGGGCAGGTGAATGGGCAGGGAAGAAGCAAAGAGGATAGCAAGGGGCTTGCGTGGCCCAGTTCCCCTCAGTGCCTAGGCCAGCTCTTGGGGTTGGCTGACAAGATGGAGGCCTGGGACCACCTTGGGGTGTACCAGGAGACTTAGGAACAGTTGCCCATGCATCTGAAGGGGTTGGGGTGCTGGACTCAGGAACCCCCTGACCTGGGTCCCGTATCCGCTGATGTTTGCCGAGGAGTTGGCTGAGGGAGAGCTGGTGAGTCCCACCCCGGCCCTCGGAGGAGAAGCAGAGTCATCGAGAATGGCCTAGTGGACGTGATGTGGGAGTATAAATGGGAGAACACGGGGGTGGGGTGCGGGGGACTGAACTCGATGGACCCTTTACCAGTGCCCAGATGCAGACCTGGGTGAATGAAGGTTATGCTACTTTGAGGACAGTGTTTACTGCTGGAAGTTGGACCCCTCTGGAGGTCAGTTCTACAACCTCAAACACATCGTCTTTCACCTCAACACCTAAATCTACTGAAGATCCAGTTGAACGATCCCTTCTTTCCCATATACTGTGGAGGAGGTCTGAGAACATGAGGACATTGGGGTCACTTTTCAAATCGACTTCCCTTTCCCAATAAATACCTTTAACTGTGAAAAAAAAATGCAATGATATCCATGAAAGGTAATATCTGTACGTTCACAAGGAAGACTAGAAAATACAGCTAAAATTTAAGCTTGCATACCATGCTCCAAAGTCACTGATGAGAAATTAACAATTCTCCTAAGCTTTTCAACCTAAAATGGATGAAATATGCAATCAAAATGTACTGATAACACAACCCCAAATAAATTTCCTTTTCTTGAAGTCTTTTTTTTTTAATTTGGCAGATTGCATTGGATAGCGTAACTCAGCTTTAGTTTCTTAAGATATGGTGCCACTATATTTCCAATTATTAAGTTACACTAATTTGTCATTCTAATTATAAATTTAAGAAAGATTCAGGCACACAAATTACAGGATAAGACACAAAAGATTAGGAATATTTGGAAAAGAATTAAGTATTAAGGCACTTTCAAGGAAAGCTGTGTGTGGAGCCATGGTGGCCAGGTGGTGATGCCATGAACTGTCAAGCATTAGATCAGTTATACAAAACCCCCAGTCACTCTGCAGTCTTTTTTTGGGGGGGGGGCATCAATGCCCTCTGGTGGTCGTGGGAGCTACCCAGCCTTGCTCCTGGAGAGCTGCTGCTGGATTTGAACTGTCAAGCCCATGGGCTGCAGTCATGCACTCAACCACTATGCCACTGGGGCTCAGCCTCAGTCATGAAAATATTTAAAGTTTTGGAAACCCAAAGTTCTTTGTCCTGTAGGGTCACTATCAGAATCAGTTAGATAGCAGCAATTTTTCTTTTTGACATGAGAGGCTGTACAATATATTCACAGACTACAAGTTGGATACTGCAGAGAAAGAACAGAGCTTGATAAGAGTGGAAAATAAAAAAGAAATTAAAGAGGATCATATAAGGAAGAGGTGAGGGCAAGTTAGAATGTCAAATATGTAAGACTTCATAGCAATTGTCATAACTGTGCAAAACATCTCATTTTCTCTTTTTCCAATTATGCACAAACACTTCAGAACACATTTTACTATCTAGAAGTCAATGGGAAATTCATGTTAAAGGTCTCAAATAGGGAGGTTGACTACAAGCTTCTTTATAAGGTAATTTCCAACTCTTCTTTTAGTTTTTGGTTGAAGATGGAGAAGCTATCCTATCTTATCACAGGACTGGAAAGAGCTCTCAATAAAATGGAGACAAGCAAACAAAAGAGTTAAAGGAGTTTGAACTCCGAGAGACTCATTTTGGGTTTCAGAGCATTTGAAGCTCTACTTATTGCACCGCACTCACTTCCAGTGGGTCGGTGATAGCTCGTCATGACCCTTGGACAGAGTGCAGCTTCTGTGGATTTCTGAGACTGTCAGCGTGTTACAGAAGCAAAAGTCTCATCTTTCTCTTGTGCGATGGCTGCTGGACTCGAGTAGCAGACCTTGTGGTTAGCAATCAGACACAACCCGCTATGCCATCTGGGCTCCTTATTTATTGCTCTTCTTTCTGGGCCCTTTAAGATAAACAATCAGAACTGCCTGCTGTTCATTTTCTAATAAAAGTCAAGTGATTCCTGGGGAAAATCTCAAGTGCATATGATTTTTCACTGTTCAAATATATCTTTGAATCAAAGGGCACCATTTGAAGCATAACTTGACTTAAATATTTTGTACAACACAAATTATCTAAATAAAGTCAGTGTATCATAATGAAGCTTGGTATGTAGAATATGTTATCTTAAAAATTGGAGCTAATAGGGGAAAACTGATGCCATTTTTGGAATCAGCACATCAAACATATCCAGAAACAAGTCTAACTTGTGAGGCACCAAAATGTGTATTGGCAATTGTAGTGATTGGTGTTTGGAATGTGAAAGTTGGAAATACAAAAGGATCAGTAGTTGGAAACGATGACATCAGACATAGAAACAAAACTGAAGATTCTGTGACAGAATTGTGAAATATCAACAACCTCTTCATTGCAAATACATTGCAAATACAACAGTAGCAACAACGGCTACACAGGTGGATTTCTTCAGATAAATTGTACAGGAATTGGATTGGCTAGATATGTGAGAGGAGACAAAGGTTAAGTTCAATATTACCATTTAAAATGGGGCCAGAAGCTGAGTGGAACAGATCATCTGTTGCTCAGAGGCGTTGGAATGTGTTTTTGAATATAAAGTAGGTAAAGTGAATGGAAAAAGTGATGAAGTAAAAGAAGTGATGAACAGAAAATGTTAAAGGGCAGTTCTAAAACATTTAGGAGAAGAATCGTGATGAAATACAGTTTTCTTATGCAATGTGCAAAAACCTGGATGGACCTAGGAAGCCCCAAAGGGTGAAATATGCTCAGCATATCTCAAACTGACCCACCTGTGAGTTGCAATATTGATACCCTTTACCAGTAATTAAAAAGAAGGCACACATTTGTTACTCATTTTCTCTAAATATAATGTAAACTCTTCAAAATTCTACTCTGTTACTTGTCACTATGACCACAGTGCTCAAAACAATGTCAGTGCTCATTAATAGGAGAGGGGCTTCAAAAAGTCCATTATTCTCTAATTCACATTTCCATAAATTGTGTGGATCCCTCTTGGATTTGTTGACAAAAGCTCTAATGTAGACTATGTAAATTGATGATACAAATTTCTGATACAATTTCTGAATTGAAGATTCAATTTCTTTTTTTTTGAAGATTCAGTTTCTGATACAAACAAGGCACTCAATAATTAGAACCATTTATCTCATCTTTCCTATAGCCTCCATATCTTCAGCCTCCTCTCCTTTCAATTTTTCACTTAGAAACCAAAATACTACTTCATTCAAATATAATAATGCTACTTTTCAAAGAGGATTATTTGCTGGTTACCCAGTGTCTTCAGTGCAAAATCCACCCACCTTGACAAGGTCTAAAACTAGGGTGAGTAGCACCTTCTAATCTCTTTCCGCTCCAGAGAGACCATTTCAGAATATAATGGCATAATACATTGATAGAAGGTGCAGAGTCTAGGAGTTCTGTGGGTCTCCATTTCCTTATTGAAGAGAGTAGGGTGTGTCAGATGCATTCTAGCCATGATAGTCTAGTGTTACACAATGACTTATAAGAATGACCATCGAGCCTTAGAGAGGCTCAGTGGTGAGTTCTGGTGCTCCAGGCAAATCTTTGTCCTCTGTGGCAAAAAAACAAAGAACCATTTTGCTAATGTGCTTTATCTTGCCCATCAGCTTTGAGAACTAATTCCACAGGGTGATTATAATTACCGGCTTCCACATCTGAGGATATGTAATCCCAGGAGCAGCTGCCCTCTGACCTGGTGGTTAGTGTATGCATAACTCACCCTGTCACCATTCTTGAGGCTAACCCACAGCCCGCTGGGAGCCCCTCTGTCTGCATCAGCAGGTAGGCCAGGAATGAAACAAGACACTTGCTGGGGGAGAGAGAATGAGTGGAGACCACTTGAGAGAGATGATGACGCAGTGCAGGACAGACAAATGTACATGTTCAGTTTGTGGACCAGAGGAAATGTGAATGCATTATTTGTAGAGTGAAATGAATGACTAGATGGGCCTTAAGGAGAAAAGTGTCTGGCAATAAGTACTTGATTAATAAATAAATAAATGATTTGCCAAACCAGATTGTTTAGGCCTTGGTTGATTTGTTGGTAGGTCCAGTAATTTAAAAAAAATCATTTTATTGGGGGCTCATAAGACACTTATCTCAATCCAGACATAAATGCATTGTATGCAAAGCACATTTGTACATTTGTTGCTATCATCATTCTCAAAACATTTCCTTTCTACTTAAGCCTTGGTGATAGCTCTTCATTTTCCCCCTCCCTCTGCTCTGCCCTCCCTCATGAACTCTTGATAATTTATAAATTATTATTTTTTCATATCATACACTGTTTGAGGTCTCCCTTCATCCATTTCCCTGTTGTTTGTATGCCAGGGAGGAGGTTATATGTAGATCCTTATAATTGGTTCCCCCTTTCTATTCCACCTTCCCTCCACCCTCCCTGTATTGCCACTCTCATCACTGGTCCTGAAGCGATTACCAATCCTGCATTCCCCGTGTTTCTGGTTCCTATCTGTACCCGTGTACATCCTCTGGTCTAGCTGATTTGTAAGGTAGAGTTGGAATCATGATCCTGTGGGGGAAGTATTAAAGAACTAGAGGAAATTTGCATATTTCATCTTTGCTAAGGTCTAGTAATATTTGCTTGTGTCACCAAGCTAATAGAGATGGCCATCTTTACTCCAAGAATACATAAGGTGAACTTGTTATTAGTCATTTTGGGACATCCATGTTTTCAAGGTAAACAAACATGGACACCTACAAACTCAGTGTCTCCCAGACTCCACACTTGGACAGATCGAACAGCACACCAAGCAGTCTTAGATAGTGCCTGATTTAAGTAGTTCATTATTGCAGTTGGAATCATCGCTTAGATCTGTGAGTCTGAAGGGTTTTTTGGATAAATTCACCTCTTCTATGCAGGAGAGCATGTAGGAGGATTTGATTCCTAACCAATGCTCTTCAGGCACAGCCAACACCTATCTGCCAGTGAACAGTTAGGAAAGCTAGAAAGATCTGGGTCAAGAAGGGAAGGAGAACAATGAAAGGAATTCCCAACACAAAAAGAGGTGGAGGACAAAGGTGATACATTTCCTTCACTGATAGTTTCAAAAGGGAAAATAACTCAGAAAAAAGGCAGCAAAGGACTTGGACTTAGGTAGGTGGGAAGAGCACTGGCATCATTTTAAATGAGCCTCTAAAAGACAATTGCAAAGGGGAGTTAAGCTTGAAAAAGCATGTCAAAAATAGAAGCTCTGTGATCCAGCAGCATAAAACCCAGAATTCCCATCCATTGGGCACACTCGCTCTAGCTGAGATTGTGCAATCATGTTGATATAACACTTCAATAAACTCACCCACCCTGTTCAAGCATTTTTTGTACCTCTCATCTGCATATTTTGTCACAAGTGTGACACAAACTGAGCGAGGAGGGCTCATCACACTCTCTTGCTGAAAACAAACTGCAGTAGAGCTTCCACAGGATGATGAACTAGGAAAACAGGTCCGTTGGTCTACTTCTGAGAGTCAGGATAATAAAACACAACAAGCGATGGGGATGCATAGGACTGGACAAAGTCTCATTTCATTGTCCATGGACTCACTAGGAGTTGAGGGCGGCAGAGCAGCTAACAACAATATGGATGGCAATGAGGAACAGGAACGAGACTGAGTGTGCGCCCACATCTAGTATCTCTGACTTTGACCCAGGCCACCAAGAGTTAAATCCAGAGAATGAATTGCCTATCAAAATATTAGCTCCTCACAATGAGGCTCCTCAACCTTTGATCTACTTTATTGTAGAAGAACTGCACAGCTAGGGTATGATTTCTCTTCAGGGGTCTGTGCAGCATTCCAGATGACATCTGATTAGTGGCTGGAGCAATGCAGAGTTCAGTAAACAGGACATGGAGGAAGTAGGGAGTGAATTCGGATTGTGAGCAAGCCCCCCTCACTGTCAGGAAATGTGGGGAGCTGAGGCCTCTGAGCACACAATGATGCAGTGGGAAGTGGCCTTTATAAATACCCAGGGTCAGGGCCAGGTGCAGCAAACAATAGGGGACATGATGATGTGGAGGGTTCCTGGAAGGCCAAGATGACTCCATCAATGACAATTCTGAGTGGGCAGTTGGGTGGAGGGTGCAGACTGGGACCTGGAGTTTGTAATTCAAACAATACAAATGCCTGGGTGACTCAGTGCCTACAATCGAGGCCAGAAAGTCTGTAAATAGGCCACAGTATGTCCTATTGTTCCTTTAAGAATCTCTGCTGGCGTCTACGTGTTGAGGCTCTGTTATACTCCACTTACTGGAATCTACTCCCATTCTAAGATGATATCATTTTCACTAGGGGTGACTGGGTTATTTGTTCATGTATTGTGCCTTGTAAATACCCTTGAAAGCAAATGGACACTCAAAGAATCTTGAGTTCCATCCCTTGATTGAAGGAACAGAGTCTCAGCAAGCAACAGCAAATGCTTCCAGATCTGGACTAGGATTTAGTATTTCTGGGATTATGTGGAAAGGTAGCTGGATATGAATAGATTAGGGCATCCTAATCATTTGTCATATGTGGGGATACATTTTTGCATCCAGGAAAATCAAGAAAACACATAGCTGTCAAATTCATTTTGACACATGGTGGTCTCAGGTGTTATAAGGCAGAACTGCTGCTCCATTGCATTTTCTTGGCTGTAATCTTTGTGGAAGCAAATCATCTTCTGCAGCATTGCTCTGTGGCTTTAATCTTTGAGTTAGTAGTCAAGCCCAAATTATTTCCACTACCCAGGGCCCTTTGTCTAGAACATCATTTTACATATATTTGTGTCAAGAATATAACACTGATGTGATGAAATAACTGCAGCATTATGATAAAGGTGGTAAATCAAGATAAGTTTCTTCATAATTTTTCCAACATGATATATTACTTGTTGGTCAAAAAAGGTGATTCAGTAGTTATTTGTAAAGTTGCCTAATGGATCTAAAGATTTCCTTTGTGGGACACTTTCTAGTTCTTTCCATGATAAACTATATTTGTATAGTATTTCTGTAGGCTTTCCTCGGTTGCATGGAGTTTTGTCAATGAAGATGTCTGGGATAATAAACTTATCAGAAGGAAAAGATTTTACATAAAACCATTTTGCTTTTTCTATATTTTCCCAACCATCATCTATTGAGCCTTGAAGGTTCACATAATATCCTGATATTCAAATTTCATTAGGAGAGCTAATATATGCTCCTCTTGTTCTTGGGATATGTGTGATCTCATGGAAATAAAAAATTGAGGAGAGTCTATCATTGAATAACAATTTTAATCTGAGTAAGTAAGTAATAGGGATAATTTCTAGGTGCATATCTTAACACACAAATCTCTCTCAAGCAGAAATTATGAATTCATCAAATGAAAAGCTATGTGCATCAGTTATTGTTCTGTTTTATAGTGCTTCATCATACATATGGTTGAATATTTAACTAGATACTTAATCATTTTCTGTCCATTCTTTTCTCCTGAAGTAAATTTTGAGAACGCAGGGACTTGGGGTCCCTCTGTCCAAGTGACACTGACCAACACAGCCTTTGGAACTGGTCTTAAGTAAATATTTCTCAATGAAAAAGTGCAAGACTGCTGTCTTGATTATGGGTTGCTTCCATTTTTTGCTGTCTCTATAAGGAGCTAAGTCTATTTCAGGGGCTCAGAATACATTTTTATGTCTAGGAATGGCTTATGCATGGATGAGATTGCAATGAGAATACAAGACACATTGCTTTCTGGCCAAGGGTATCTCTGACAGCAGAGAAACTTCCTTACACAGTGCATGGCTCGTGCATCATATCCCTTCAGGCCATATCCAATCACGTGCATGGCCATGGATAGTGGATACATAGTGTCGTGTCAACTTGATAAATAGAGTGAAGGTGTGGCGTTTAGCCTGCCAAGCAGGTCCCAGGCTGATGATACTTCTTGTGGGTTGGCCTTCTCATGAGGATCCTGGGAACTTCTCTTTCTCCTGAGAGGTGGGTCACACTCTCTCTGCCTAACCTTCCTATTAAGGAGACACGCTCAGGTAGCTGGAGGAGCCATGTGGAGACCTGCACCAGTGCTAAGATGCTTCCACTGCCAGTGGATCCACAAGGTTTTTTTCACCCCCTAGCCTGTTATTTTCCTTCATTGGCATCATTGCATGTTCTGCCTGAAGAGGAATTTATGGATCAGTTTCAGAAATACGGGCTAATATTAGAGTTATGGACTTGACTGGGACTGTGCTGGGATGTTTTCACAATATATAATTGCTCTTTGATATAAAACCCTCTCTGGAATTTGTTTCTCCAGTCAACTCAGACTAACACGCAATGATTCCAAATTCATGTAAAATTCATATTAAAATGTTGAGGTATATACAAGGGTGGGTTAATAACAAATAGGTGCCAATTTATGACACTCACCAAAACATTATTATATTCCTATGCTAAAGATGTGCATGTTTTTCTACATAGGAATATATGCCGCACACAATGGATTAAGGCAAACATTTGAGTAGTTGACACTAGCTAACAGTTTGAACTGACTTATGAATCCAACTTAAAGACAGAAATAGGAGTGAATCTCATTCATAATCCAGCAACTACCTATGTACAATATGGCATTCGCACAACATTCCAGACCATACAACCCTATTTCACAGAGCATATATAGACATTAAGTGAAGCATGAGTGTACGAAAACTCATAATAGAAAGAGTACATTAAAAATTTAAGGATGAGGCAAACATTTTTAGGGGAAAGAAAATTGTTCTTTAGCTAAATTAAAATCTTCAATGATAGATGTGTTAGGCTGGGTTTTCTAGAGCAAAAAACCCAGTGGAACTGACATGTACAAGAAAGAAATTTATATCAAGAAAAAAATCATGTCAAGAAAATGACACACACAGCTGCAGCATGGCAGACACATGCAGCTGTGGGAGGAGGGGAACCAGGAAATTGGAAGACAAATGAGGAGACAGGAGGTAGGAAGACCACAGGTTGATGGAGGTAAGTCTAGTGGATCCAAGGCCAGCACGCTGGCAAGCTGCCTACAGCTCCCAGAGGTGGCAGGGCACATGATAGCCTGCCAGCCTAAGTCCCCAAAACCCCTATGTAGGAGCTAGACCAGCAAGAAGAACAAGAGAGAGGGCCAGTTACCCACAGTCTACTTATTGATATAAAATAGACCACAATTCCATGATGGTATTATAAAGAGACTTGCACCCGATGAACAAGGCCTTACTGTCACACTATTGAGGATCCTGGCTTAATCAAGTTGATTCAACAGGTTTTATTATGCACATATGAAATAATAAATTAAATTGTTGTCTAAGTTGGAGTCTCCTGTGGTGGTGCTATGGGTTAGGTGTTGGACTGCTAGCCACAACATTGGTGATTAAGACTCACCACCCTTCCATGGAAGAAATATAAGGCTATGTATTCCCATCAATATTTACAGGTTCAGAAACACTATACAAGGTTGCCGTGAGTTGGTGTTGCCTCAGTGACAGTGGGTTGAGTTCTATTCAATAGAAAGAGTCCTGGTGGTTAAGCTAACTGAAAGGTTGGAGGTTCAAAATCATCATCAGCTCTGTGGAGAAAAGATGAGGCAATTTGCTTCTGTAAATTCATTTGTGTAACGAGCCTTGGAAACTTTAAGGGTCCTTTTACTCTGGCCCACTGCATTGAAATAAGTCATGGGGCATTTTTGCCATTTTTTGTGTCGGTGTAGGTAGACTAGAGAAACAAAATTCATAGACTTTCATATGTGTATGTGAAAGAGGCTTATACACAAGTGGAATTGAATATTGAGACAACATACTAGTCCATTCCCTAAGTCTGATATTAGCTTATATGTCTGATACCAATCTGTAAAGTCCTCCTCAGATTGAAAAAACACATGCAATGATGCTGAGTGCAGGAAGATCACAGGCCAGTGGGTGCAAAGTATTGTGGATCTAGTGGCAGTGGAGGTATCTCATGCTGGCAGGGGTCTCCATTGGTTCCTTCAGGGCCAAGGGTCTGACTGTCTCCAAGAGGCTTGTCAACAAGAATGACTCTCAGGGAGTGAGCCTGCATGGTGCCTCCAGCAAACTATTTATCTGCTTAGTGCCTCCACATGAGCTCATCAAGGTGCCACCTGACTGGCAGGCTAAACTCCACCCCTCTCTCACTCTTACTTCTCAAATTGACAACAGATTACGCAACTACCCCATTGTTGGTGAAATAAAAGATAGCATGAGATTCAAATGGATGTCAAGCTACCTTATTTGTGTTATGAGCTAGGTGTTGGGCTGACAGCATCATGGCATATGGTTCAAGTTTACTCGTCTTTCAGAGAGGGAAAGATGAGGGTACGTGCTTCCATGAAGACTCACAGTCTTGGAAACCAGCAGAGCAGTTCTGCTCTGTCCTCTCAGGTCACTGTGAGTTGGGATCTACTCCATGTCGCGGGTTTGTTTGTTGTTCTTTTGGTTATGTCTATTTTAATACAATTACTATTACTCAAACATATTTTCAAATCATACATGCTTGTTGCCTCTCAATTATGGCTTACACTATCGTCATGTGTGTTGAATGGAAAAGATAAAAATTGGTAGCTCTGTGAATTTGTGTACCAATAGTAAAGAGAAAGCACACTCTAGCCAGAATGTACTCAGTTTAATGAAGGTCTGAGTTAAAAATAGAAAGGCCTTGGGACTGGTGTAATATCAGTCCCAATGGAAAGGGTGGTTATTAGAATCCAGAAAGGCTACCATGCAAAAAGAGCTTCCTTAAAGGAGCCCAGTCTTGTGTTCAGGAATGTAGCCAATCTATGGCAAGTCCCTCAGGGGAGGGAATAAGGGAATAACTATATTCCTGCCCTTTTTCTGCTACTGACCACAAAGGGCCAAACCATTGGAAGTCAAAAAGGAACACCATTGCAATGCCACACTGGCCAGTGTTCTTGGGCTTATGCTAGGGGACAGAAGCAGAGAGTGATCTAGAGACACATCTTGAAGCTATTTAGTTCAGTGACCATTATCGTGTCGTAACAAAAGATGCATGAAAACTGTCAGGACTCCCAGATTTGGGGACTGGTCATTCCTCTAGGTTCTAAGATAGGATACCTGGAAGCAAATATAGAACGAGAAAGAACATGATGAGTTCTGAATGGAAGGCATTTATGAGGTGTATGCAACAAGTTCATGTACAGTTTCTATTAGGAGCTTACTGCAAATTCAGCTATGTAGAGAGCATGAGACACATAGAAAAGTAATAGAAGTTGCTATTAGTTTATAAACTAAACACTAAACCAGGTCCTCTCAATTGACCATAGAGGTCCCATATTTTTCAGAGTAGAACTGTACTTTATAATGTTTTCTTTTCTTTGTTTAAAAAAAATCCTTTTATTGGGGGCTCATACAACTCTTATCACAATCCATACATAGGTCCATTGTGTGTCAAGCACATCTGTATATTCACTGCCTTCATCATTCTTGTAGCATTTGCTTTCTGTCTAAGTCACCCCTTGGTATCAGCTCCTCATTTTGCTTTATAGTGTTTTACTGACTGATTTTTCAGAAAGGAATCATCAGATCTTTCTTCTAAATCATCTCTCAGGAGTACTCTACCCTCCAGGCTGTTTGGTTAGCAGACAAGTGCTTTAACCATTTGACTACCGAGGGAGTCATCAGCTTAAATACACCCTTCAAAAATATAGCAAACAAACACAAAACAAGATCCACTACTGCCAAGTGGGTTCTGATTCATAGTGACCATGAACAGTAGAATAGAACTCCCACATTAAATTTCTGTGGTTGTAAATCTTTGGAGAGACTGATACATCTTTCTCTCACACAGTGGTTGGTGGATTTGAACCATGAACTAACAGCTTAGTGTTTTCATTACTGCACCCCCATGTTAGTTACAACCACAGTGGGGAAAATCAGGGAGCATAATGTGATTTAAAGCCACGGTCAAAGACCAACAGTATCTTGTACACAATGTGACAAAAAGCAAAGGCATCCAGAAGCAGCATCTCTGGAGCTTACAAGTCCCTCTAAAGAGGCCCTTTCTTCTGTGTCAGGATGTGTGTGTGTTTTATATTGACACCCACAATCTCAAAAGGGAAACTTACAATGTTTGTGATTATATATTGAGAATTTGAAACTTGAGCTTGCCTGCTAGGCTTCAGAATGGACATGTCAGCACTGACCTTTTCTCTTAAGAACGTCCCTACCCCTCTTGGATAGTGTTATTTGACCAAATCCTACCTCACGGGGTGTTTTTTAAGGATAAATGAGATAACGTCTGTAAATCCCCTGGAGAGGAAGCACCAATGTAGATAAGGACACGATTCTGGATTCTGATATTTTTAGCAGGAGCATGTTGGGTGTGCAGGATGTGCCCTTTAGTAATCCCTGGAGCCTTGGAGAGGAAAGAGAAGTGACTGACAGGGACAAGGGAACCAGTAGCATATAACAAACGAAAACATTTTGAGAACCCCCCCCCCACACACACACACACCCTGCATAAGAATTCTTGGCAAAGGAAACAAACATTATGTATAGATAAAACTGAAGGCGAGAGGTTTGCTTGCTTGCAACCATGACGGGAGATGCCAAGGACCCTTGGGCTAGCTGTGAGTGCTCTAGGAGACACAGGTTGGATTGCTGGCTATTCTGTGAATAATAAAATCAGGGTGAAGTGACTGTCATGTACAAAATGGCAGGAAACATCTTCATCACCCATGACTCTTGGATAGTACGCTGAGGCGGAAGGGAGCATTTCCTGCCAAGATTCCAGAAAGAGGGCTCACCCACCATGAAGACATGCGTGTCAGCATGCTGACCCAACACAAGAAGGACTGTGGTGCTGGCCTGCTGGCCGTAGGCTGATGCTGCTTCATAATCAAGAAGGTTTTGAGAAAGTGCTATGTGAAGCCTTGGAAATGGAACTTAATTAGAGAAAGGTTTTTTAAGGGTTCATCTAAACACATCCTCAATTCTCTTTTTCTATGTTCTGATTTCTTTCACTAGAATATTTATCCCCAGATCTCTAGCTAGAGACCCGAATCTCTTTAATTGAAAGGCAGTGGGGTTTTAGTGAGTACCCACCATATTTTATGTTTCAGACATTGGGTTAGACATTTTATTGTCAGTAAAACCTTCAAAAGCAACAACTTGTATAAGCTGGAAATATGTCAAGGAAGGAAAACTCACACATTTCCCACTAATATAAGTGAAAGAAAAGTGATATGGTTGCACTCTGCAAAGGCAGAAAACTTGTGAAGCCCAGAAAAGCAAGACAGTCATTAAGTCTGACTCTCTCAGGTCCCGTTGTACTTCAAAGCATTAAACATTCTCTACAAAACTGCAATTGGGGTGTTGATGGTGCACATTACAAGTAAAAGAGCTGAGGCAGATAAATTTAATACCCATAGTTAGATCTGGGTTCAGATTTTCTGCCACTTCTAAGAATTATGGCATTTGTGGAGAAATTTTATCTTTTCCAGATCAGTTTTTAAATATAGAAATTAGAAGGTTGAGTTCGATCACAAGGCCATGCAAAAGTTAAAAGAGATGAACCAGTTGCTGTCTGGCTATCAAAAGATACAGCATCTGGAGTTTTAAAGGCTTGAAGATAAGCAGCCATCTAGCTCAGAAGCAGCAAAACCCACCTGGAAGAAGCACACCAGCCTGTGTGAGCACCAGGTACTGATGGGATCAGGTGTTAGATATTAAAGAACAATAAAAATCATCGTTGTGAATGAGGGGGAGTGCAGAGTGGAGACCCAAAGTCCATCTGTAGGCAACTGGACAAACCCTTACAGAAGGGTCATAGGGAGGAGATGAGCCAGGCAGGGTGCAGCATAGCACTAGTGAAACATAAAACTTTCCTCTAGTTCTTTAATGCTTCCTTCCCAGAACTGTACTGTCGTGATCCCAATTCTACATTACAAATTTGGCTAGACCAGAGGATGTACACTGGTATAGGTAAGAGCTGAAAACACAGGGAATCCAGGACAGATAAACCCCTCAGGACCAATAATGAGAGCAGTGATACCAGGAGGCGGAGAAAGGGGACACTAATCACAATGATCTACATATACCCCCCTTCCCTGGAGGATGACTAACAGAAAAGTGGATGAAGGGAGACATCTAAAGGTGTAAGACATGAAAACATAGTAATTTATAAATTATCAAGGGTTCAAGAGGGAGGGGGGAGAGAGAGAGAGAGAGAGAGAGAGAGAGAGAGAGAGAGAGAGAGAGAGAGAGAAACTAGACAACCTTTGGACCTAGTTTTGGGCAAAGAGTATGTTTTTCCACAATGAACAGAACTCAGGAAATACAAAATGACAAAGAGTAAAATTAGGATGCTTTCTCAGAGAACTAGAACAAAAAAATCATATCATTGTGAATGAGAGGGAGTGAGTATGGAATGGAGATCCAAAGCCTATCTGTAGGCAGCTGCCTGTCCTTTACAGAAGGGTCGCAAGGAAGAGATGAGCCAGTCAGGGTGCAGTATAGCATACAACTCTCCTATAGTTCTTTAATGCTTCCTCCCACCCTACTATCATGACCCCAATTCTACCCTAAAAACCTGGCTACACCAGAACACGTACATGGGTACACATAAGAGCTGGAAACACAAGGAATCCAGGATAGATAAACTCCTCAGGACCAATATTGTGAGTAGCCATACCAGGAGGGGAAGGGAAAGGTGGGGGGTGGGGGGGAAAGGAGGAATCAATCACAGTAATCTACATATTACTTGGGGAACAGACAACAAAAAAGTGGGTGAAGGAAGACATCGGTCAGTGTAAGGCATAAAGAGATAACAATAATTTATAAATTATCAAGGGTTTATGAAGGAGGGAGGCTTGGCGGGTGTGTGAAATGAAGCTGACAGCAAAGGCTCAAGTAGAAAGGAAATGTTTAGAAAATGATGGTGCGACAAATGTACACATGTGCTTGACACCATGGATGCATATAAGGATTGTGATACGAGTTGTACAAGCCCCCAATAAAATGATTCTTTTAATTAAAAAATGAAGATGCTTTCTGCACTCTACCCTAAGTTTACAAATTGATTCATGGTAAAATTCAAGGGAGAATGTAATGTTATCTCATCTCTGGTCATCTTGTTAACACTTTCTTGTTTAGAACAGGAGTATGATAGACTCTATTTAGTCCTTTGTAAATTTCTTGGCCTGTCTTTCAGGTGCTAATGGGTTCTCGCTTGCTTAGGAAGCAGAAACAGACAGAACATGTTTTGAAGAATTTGGTGTCAAAGTTCATTTCACACTCTCAGTGCTCTCATGTTGGGTGGTATAGTATCCCAAGGAAAAAAGACTGAGAAAGACAAAATTTCTTAGATGATGAGAAGGTTTTAATTATATAAAATCCAATGATCCTAAGCTGTTAATTATAAATAAGGAAATTATGCATCAAGCAAGCAAGCTCTGGTCTTCACAGTCAGTTATGGGTAGATTAGGAATTTTAACGCAACTTTTCTCATTCTAGGTCCCTAAGTGATGCAAATTGTTTGCCCTTGCCTGCTAACCTGAGGGTGGATGATTTGAACCCACCCAAAGGACCATGGAGGAAAGCACCAGGCACTTTGCTTCTGCTGTGATTATAGCCAAGAGAATCCATGTAAGTATTTCTATTCTAAAACTTAGGATCACCATGAGTCAGAAATCATTTGACAACAACTGACAATATCTTCTTATCCAGGGCTTTCTATACTTTTCCATACTCTTGTTTTGCATTTTATATCTCCCACATCTTTTCTGAGTCTGACATGGTGGTTCAGTAGGAGAAGTCTCACCTTTAATGTCGAAAGCCTCTGTTCTATTCCTGGTGAATGTACACCATGTGTAGCCATTGTCTGGCAGTGGAGGCTTGCCTGTTGCTGTGATGCTGAACGAGTTTCAGCAGAGCTTCCAGAACAATGTGGATAAGGAATAAAGAGTAAGAGACTTACTTCTAAAAATCACCCAGTGAAAACAAAAGGATCCCAGTGGCCCATCAGTATTCAATCATGGGAATGGCACAGTACCAGACAACATCTAATTTCGTTTTACACAGGATCCTCATGCATTGGGGACCAGCTTTATGGCAGTCCACAAAAGATAGTGTTAGCTACTTCTTCCTCCCTCCTAGGTATGTTCTCCTTAAAACAATGGGCATAGGCTGCAATAGTGTCTCATAATGAAACACGTTTTTAAAATATTTGTGACAGACATGAACAATCGCATGCCTAGAAATATTTCACTCAAATTGTTCCCCAAACCTCTAGCTCTCCTTATCACAAAGAAAGGTTACTTCAATCAGTTAGTTAGGATAGCACACAACTTGGAGTCATACAGTGAAAAGCACAATTCCCTGGCTTTTGTATGTGTCATGCTTTCCAAGATTTTCAAGAATGTTTCTCTTTTGAGAAATATTGAATATTACAGTTACTTTCAAATTCAAGTAATCATGCCTTCAATGACAAATCCCTGTTGGTGATGATTCTGTCCAAGGGAGAATTAGACAAAGTGACAGGGCTAATTTCCAACAGCACAAAAAGGTGTTGATGCTGTGAAGCTCTTGCTGCTCTGGGAGACACATCAATTACTCTCCTGATTCTTACTGAAACGAAGTGGAGGAAGATCTGTGTCTGTGTCCAGAATACTACCTCTTTTTTTTCATGCAGTAAGATCTTTTTTTTTTGTTTGTTTCTTTTGTTTGTACAAGGAGGAAATTGAAGCTCATTCTTTAAATGTGGCTTCAGAGATTTGGCTTGTGGGAAGATTGGAAATTGTTGGCTGTAAATGATACCTAATGTGAGAAATAGAGCCTAGCTGATGGATTAGCTTGCTTTGGATAATGTCAGTCTCCTCGCTGGCCAACCTTGCCAATCTTCATCAAGAACAGAGGCAATTGTCATCTATGGAGCAGAAAGGTTAAATGGATTTTATCATCTTGTCTCTAAAATTACAATTTAATGTCAGGTTTCATTTTGATGACAAATGTTACCTGAGAAGGGACAGCAACCTACCCTGAAGTATCCCTGAAAAGTGGCTGAAAGGAAACGTGGAGGGGAAGAGGCTACAAATTAGAGATAAACACAAATGGTACTTCGTGCTCTCTCAAAATGGTCTCTGAAGAGGGCTTCAGAGACCAGTGAACTCCAAAATGATCTGGTTGAGTTCCAGAATAATATGAGCCATAAAAATCTATGTGTCAACCATCAAAATAAAACCATTGCACAAAGCTGCTATGTGGTTCAGAACTCTTGATGCTACCGTTGACCTTTCATTGGGTTCTTCCCACTATTCCTTGAATATTTATTCTAGATATGAAATGTTTTTCCAGATTTGAAGCTAGTATGCATTAAACCTCTAGCTTATTGATATATACATATATACATATATATTTTAGGAAAGAGACCATTAATGCCAAATATAATTCAATTTTATAGTTAGTACTCAACAAACTACTATCGAATGAAAGAATACTAGATTGTTTTATTGTTATAAATTTTCACTTTTTCTCTAAGGGTTTTGCTGCTCAAAATGCCATCATATCACCAGCATCTGTACTACTTATGAAATAGTTACAAAAAAAAAAAAACCCAGCCAAATCACAGGCCCCATGGGGACCCGACTCTGACTCAGAATTTGCATCCTTACAAAATCTTTAAGTCATTTTTCCACACATTGAGTTTAAGAAGCACTGCTCTAAAACAATGCTCATAAGTTTGATGGTTACCACTCGGCAAATGATAAAATCCTTTTATACCTGTTAAGCTTAATTGTAAAATTTTTAGCAGAACTGAATAACTGAAAGAAGCAAATAAAATTACTGCTGCAAAAATCATATAAATATATATGAAATGAAATATGAAACTAATTGTTTCTTGACATCTTTTTCTTCTAAGTCTATTCACTTCTGAAGACAGTGCTTCCACCTCTCTAAGCCTTTCCTATGAATTCTACATTCTTTCTTTATACCACATGACAACAGCAGCCTGGTAGAAGACAGATCAAGTCCTTTTGAAGTGTTCTTTGCGTTTTGAAGACAAAAAGTCATCTAAAGAGGCCCTATCAGGCTGTAGAATGGACAGGGAAGGGTTTTTCAATGAAATTCTCATAAGGCACCTTTGCTATCCTTGATGATGAGCACATTGCCTCGATGGGGAAAAAATCTCCATGAAACTTTCCCAGCTTTTTCCTTAACAATAAATTTTTCAATTTTTATAAAATTTATTCTTAATAACCTTGAAATTGCTCTATGTCCTTTGGGGTGGGCTACCAAGAGCAGCTCTTTAGCATTTCAAAATAGTCACTGTAACCGCCTGAACTGACATTTCTAGAACTTATCTGGCTTAATGTACTTTTGGAAACCACTGCTTTGAAGTCATTCAGAGCCTTTTATTGAAGTCATTCTAGCAAAACTAAGGCAAGTTATTATTAAGAGAACCCGTCTGCAGCATTAAACAGACATGTTTAATCACATTTTATTTGAAATAAACTTGTGTTTATGAACTGTAACCTTAGAATCTATATCCTAGTACATAGCATAAAACACTATTTTTAGTTAGAAGATTTTAAATTTGCAGTGTTATGTTATTTAATTTCTATTCTCAAGTAATTTTATTTACATGTCAATTTGCACAAATATTTTTAAAGGTTTTGAACTACTGAACCATAAAAATCACATATTAGAGAGTTAACCTCGAAAGGGTTGTGTCTTGAAAGAAAGTTTAGGGCTGTGAAGTAGCTGTGGTAGATCAAGACATCTATCAATGCACCAGGCGTTAGCAACAGGTCAAAATCTACCTGTCGGTAACTGGTTTGTGGTTTTGAGTTGGATATTCAGACAATTTTGCATTTAATAGAGATTTATGAAATGTTTGCTGAATGCACTCAAGCTTCTAAGTAAAAATAGATGCTCTCTCAGTTAGTATGCTTTCCTCTGAAAATGCGATAATTGATAAACATGTTTTTTAGGGACTATTTCTTGACTATGCTTTACAGGGTCTTCAGTAGCTGATTCTCAAAATTAGATCACCAGGCCTTTCTTCTCTACATATAAATAATAAACACTAGCGCTTCAGGACAATGTTTGTCTCATTCACCTTGGGTTTCTCAAGGAAGTGAAGACACCAAATAACCGATTTTTAAATGTAGGTATTTTGAAACTTATTTTTCTAAATTATGGCTTGTCTTTCTACTATGAAAAAAATCTCTTTGACTTTTCACAGAATATTGTTAGCAATTAATACCATCCTGTTCCACAGCTTAGCAAATTGAACATGTATATTGTACAAAAAGGCCTTAATTTAGATTTTCCTCTCCCAATCTTCACAATTAAATTGCTTCCATCATTCAGTCTCAAATTCTGCATTGGGGCAGAGTTGTTGTTGGGTTGTTGCTTCCCCAGCCCCTTTCCCCACCCCTGCCCTCCTAAGATTTGTCTTTTTTCCCAATAATGTTGTCACCAAGTTCAGGCTGGCTCAAGGAAACCCTGTGTATTTCAGAGTAGAATTATGCTTTACAGGGTCTTCAGTAATTGATTCTCAAAATTAGATCACCAGGCCTTTCTTCTCCAGTCTTTTGGTGAGCCACTGTACACTTGAACTGTTAACACCACCTGAGGCCCCTGTCATGCCTATGGTGCTGGACCTCCCTGCAGTTAAGAGTCTACTCAGTTTCTTAACTTTCCAGTAGTCAACAGATTTCCTGCTTCTTTGTTGGCATTTGAGAACTTTATTTAACTTCTGGAGGGGTAACCTAAGGCTGAAGCTGTATTTTAGTGCTTTTGTGTATGTGCCTGTTTGCTCTGTGTTTTGTGGTGTCTCTTTAGCAGCCTTCACAATTCTGTGGGTGTTTTCTCAATCTGAAGTGGAACCACTGACTCTCTAACAGCCACTACTGTTTGTGCAATTCTCTGCAAAAATGGCTTCAAGTGTTACCTTGCCTGTTCCACTTTGGGGCAACCACAAAGATGAACAGGCACGAACCCCGTGACACATGCACTTCACCTCCCCAACAGGGCCTGATAAGATCAGCCATCAGAGCTGAACGTGGTCTGATAGCACTGAGGTGGAGGTGAACTGAGCCTTTGGTTACCACACCCTTCACGTCCTGTAGAGCCGCTCTTTGTCAGCACTCATCAGGGCCCGGCTTCCACAGGAGTCTCGCCCTGGCGGGAGAAGGCAGGCTGAGGGTACAGGTGTCTATAGATTCTTTCAGACAAAAATATAGGCCTTCCTCTATCTTGTCATTCCAGTTGCTATTTCCACCTTTGGCTATTATTGTTCCCCCACCAAGAATCACTATCTATCTATCTATCTATCTATCTATCTATCTATCTATCTATCTATCATCTATCTATGTATCTATGTATCTATCATCTATCTATCTAGCTATCAATCTATCATGTGTGTTTATATATGCATATGTTTATGCATATGTGTGTATATATATGCATATATATATCACTGTCACATTTTGGCTAACACTTTGGCTATTGTCAATCAAAATCACCTGTGGGTTTTTATTTGTCTGCTTCTGAGCTCATAAGCTGAAATATTCTGATGTCAGCATTTAAACCAAAATGAGGAGAGCACCCAAACCCTGCAGCCCAATTGTGGATGGTGGTGTTTATGGTGATGTTTCTAATAGAGTTTAAAATTAATTTTTTTCATACAACAGGGATTCCTTGTGACTCAAATGAGAAAAGTGATACTTGATTGGGAGAATATTAGATGGCAATTGAATCTTGGGCAAGTATTTTCCAGGTCTCACCTTTATTTCAGGCATCATACATAGTTAATGCAAATTGACATTACTTGATTGTTCAACACTCAATACTACAAACTGGATATAACTTGAATTTTGGAAGTGATGTTCTGGTCTAATGTGATAGATGGCTCAGTGCACATTTTATCCCATCATATGAGAGGGGTCAGAAACAGACATTTTTATTTTAAAGATAAGAAAGCTAAGGCAAAGAGGATAAAATTGATCAGATCAATAATACACCAAACTCCAAAAACACAGTCATTGTCAACAAATCCCTTCTGACTCATAGTTCTGGCCTGTGAGCTGGATTGGCAAGAACTGCCCTGTGGTTTCCAGGAGCATACCTCTTTCAGGAGCAGAAAGCCCCATCCTTTTGGCGGGGCTATATAGCAGGTAACAAATATAGGTGCCTTGGCAGGGGTATTTATAAAATGACTATAAAATGCTGCTGTCTTTGAGAGGATGCATTGACTTTTCATTCTCTTCAGGAAGCTTGTAAAAGACAACAATTACCAAAGTAATCAGATGAAAGCAAAATGAAGAAATGTTTTTAAGTGAGTACCTGCAGCGTTCCAGATTCCTTGACATTTTGTGAGGTATTGCTGACATAGTATAAAAGATGGAAAATGTAAAGAGGTTAGTAATTTACCCAGGGTAAGGGTAAACAAGTGGTAGAAGTGAGAAGAAAAGCCCTCCATGTATGATTCTCTCCGTCACCCACAATGCCCACACTGCCTCCCATGTCTGAAGAGTAATGCAGGCAGACAAGGCTCTAACTCAGCAGCAATGACAGCTCACTACCCATTTTAGGGACTCTGATTCCCACATTCCTCATTTAGGAACCCCAAGAGAAGCTATCAATCTTGCCTGTAAGGGGGTGCTAAAGCTCTTAATCCACAGGTCACAGCTGTCCACTCTCACAAGTTGTAGACTTGTCTACTCTCTTTAGCCACACATGATGAGAGCATTTATATGTCTTCTACCACTCCCCCCTTCATTCAACCCTCAGAGTCAGGGAAATATGTTGCTTCTGAGTTTACCTTTTCAAAAAACTGCAAAAGAGTCTCCTACCCGAAGAAATTTGGCAGCCATCCTAACAACTTCAGAAGCAACAAAATTAAAACCAAACATAATAAGCTAGGGTAAATAGTATTCCATTTTGTTTTCCAAAAGAGAACCAGTATTGTAGTAATCAAAGGAAGCAAACACATGTCCTCAAGATAACTTAACCTGTGGCAACCATAAGAGTCAGAGTAGAATTGGTTTCTACAGAGTTTTCAAGATTATGATCTTTTGTAAATAGATCACCAGACCTTTTCCCAAGGTATCTCTGGTTGGACTTGAATCTCCAGCCTTTGAACATTTAACCGTTTGCCCCATTTAGAGACCCCTAAGACCATGAAGTATTATATAGGGAGATGAGTCTCTAAAAAAAAGACATCATGCTTGGTAAAGTGGAGGGGGAAGTCCTTGACAAGATGGATTGAAACAATGGCTGCAACAATGGTCTTAAACATAAGAAGAATTGTTCAGATGACACAGAACCAGACATGTTTCATTCTGCTGTACACAAGTGTGAGTAGTGCACCCCCTTCAAAAAGGAATTTTTTTTCCAAAGCTGTGTATTAATTTTTTTTACATCACCTTCAAAGTACTTTCCATTACATTTTATTCTGTGATTTCATTCTTGGTAACATTTTTCAAATTCATTGGTTTGGATGGCTGAGAGCACCTCTCTCATTTTTTTTCTTCACCTCTTCTACCATATCAAATCATTGTTTCTGCATTTGCAGAAACTGAAAGAAGTTGCAAAGAGTGAGATCAGTTGAGGTGGGTTCATGGAGCAAGAAAGGCACACTGTTTTTTATCCAAAACAGGTACACTGAGATGGCTGCGTGAGCAGGTGCATTGTCGTGATGGCAAAACCAGATCCGAGTCTGCCACAAATCAACCTTTTTCTTTTTTGGTCACACACTTGTGTTAGTTACATAATCTGTTGTCAATTTGAAACTTATGAGTGAAAGGGTGGAGTGTCAATCATGTCTTAGCTTAATGACCTCATTTAGAGGCTCTATGGAGAAAAATAGCTCACTGGAAGCAGGACGGAGTGGCACGCCATGAGAGAAATAGCAACCGACAAGACACCTGGAGCTACACTAGTGCCCTAACCTGGAGGAGCCAAGCTGCAACTCCTGCCAGTGCTGTGATATTTATATTGCCTGGATCCACAAGACCTTCCACCCACTGGTCTGTGATCTTTCTGCATTCATCATCATTGCATGGGCTGTGTGAGTCTGAAGAGGAATGTTTAGATAGGTATCAGACATAGGGGCTGATATTGGAATGATGGACTTGATCTGGACTGGGCAGGGATATTTTCACAATATTCAATTATTCTTGTATCTAAAGCTCTTTATACTTATACACATATGTGTTTCTATGAATTTTGCTTCTCTAGTCTACGTAGACTAGCACAGTATTGCTATGCAACCTTTTTATAACCTCTAAATAGAAATCTTGATTAACAGTTTGACCTGGTGGAATAAACTCCCAGTTGTGTCCACTTGGGAGGTTGATGCACTGCCAGTTTTGTCCCTTTGGGAAGCAGCAGATGGACATCCCAAATGAAGCTTGTCATCAACCAACAGTTCACCTTTTTTGAAACAATAAAACCGATTGTACGTTTGAGTTTTTCCCATACTGCTATCCTTGTAAACTGTGTTCGACATCACAAGTGTCAGTGGCCTTTTTCCCCAAGAAGGAAACAAAATTTCATAGCCACATGCTGTTCTCTTAAATCAGCCATTACAAAAACAAGGTTTGAGCAAAACTGTTTTTATGAAAAAATTTACTGTGACCAGAGAGACACTTCCGAGGTGACACCACTGGGTGCACTAATCATTCAGATCGAGTTGCTCAATGCTCACCTGGCAGGAAAAATGTGTACCAAAAAATCTCTGCCCAGGGACACTTTTTTCCGTTTTGGGGGGGTACCCCCCTTGTAGGATCACTATGAGTCAGAGTCATTTGGATAACAGCTAACAGCCACAAGGCTAGAAGGTACCTTTGATGTACTAAGGGCAAGGTCACTGTGAGGCAGAAAGATGAGACAGCTTTCCATAAAGATTTACAGCCTGAGAAACCTGATGGAGTCATTCTAGTCTCACGCACAGAATCCCTGTAACTTGGAATCAGCTTGATGGCAGGGCGTTAAGACCACAGGAAGAATGATAAAGACCCGGCAGGTTATGGCATTCCTTACAAGATTTCCAGATCCCCACACCTCCGAAGGAGAATGTAAGGATTCTTAAGACAGCTGCTATGCCTCGACATTACTCTGTTTACTCTGAGAAAGGGAACCCTAGTAGAATGATGCGCCCTCATTCTGAGATGTTGGCACTGCTCTTTTGTTCCTGAATTTCCCTCAGCCTCTTTGGGTCATCTCGGATTGGACCTGTTACCCTGCGTAGGCTGTGCAACAGATGCTGACTGGATCAGCAGCCCTTAAATGTTACTAAGTTTTCACACTTCTGACCCTGAATGGCAAATACTTTGATCCCAAACCTCAGAATCTCAGACTCCAAAGTTCTATATACTGTTATCAAGGCGACATTCTCCACTTCATATTTGTCTCTGGAAAAAGAGTCAAAACTTACTGGTTGGAAAAGCAGTGGGAAGAAAGGATAGGGGCATAACCAAGCGCTCCCCTTATCCTCTCTGAACATCTCATTTTTCTTCACCAACCTTTTTTCTCTTTTAATAGATAATAAGCAATCGGTAGGAGGCATTCAAAATACACATGAAAGAATAATTTCTGGCTGCCTCTTGAAAAACACTGGTGCCTCTTTCTTCTCAAAACTCCTCCACTTCAGAGGAGTTGGAAAAGTTGACTAAGTTTTATGGTCTTTTTTGATCTCATAAGCTTAATCTGAGTCATCTCAGTGCCAGATCTCTATCCAAAGCTATTGAGGTCTGTCTCAAGGATGGTGGCCATTCAAAGGTTTGAGGTCAAAGAACCCTGGTTTTTTTTAGAATTTTGGAGCTGGAGAATCCCCTCCCGCATTTCTCTTTCAACTCTGTCATTTTACAAGTAGTAAACTGAGGCACCGGACGGTGAAATGACTAGCTTTTCACACTGGAAACAGGAGCAACACTCTGACCTCGGAGAGCCTCATTCAGCACGCCCCTGACTGTCATGCCTGTTTCTTTCGTTCTTTTGACAGAGTGTATCACGAGGACAAGGAGGTCTTGAAGAAGCTCAGTCTAACTTGATGTTCTTGTCACCTTTTCCTGCATGTTGTTCTTGTATTCAGTTACAAATCTGGCTCTGACCCTTGTTGAAAGGGGTCACTGAAAGTGAGTAAGAAGAGAAAGAGAAAGACATAAGTTTGGTCATGACCCTATCAGTCTACGCGTACTAAATTTCTTAGTAATGGAGTTTTTTTTACAAGATAAAGAAGTGGAAGCTGAAGAAAAGCAGTATCGATGGAGAAAGTATCTAGGGAAGAGGCCAGGCATCTGGCAACACCATTAGTTCCGGAGTTACTCATGTTTGCAATGGCCCATGTTAAGTTCACAGGGCTAGTTACAGAAACAGTAGGAAAGTAACATATACATAGGAAGTGGTTGCTCAAGAATTTAGTGCAGATTTTATTTCATCATTGACTAAAAGACAGAGAAAGAAAGGAGAGCATTTGAAAAATATGTCATTAGGAATGTCTTACAAAAAGACTCAACTTTTAGAATATATTAAATGGAAGGCCTTTTATTCAGCTCTAAACCATAGAAACTGAGAATCTGTGTAGCATGTTGCCAGAAATCTGATTTCCTTGTTCTCGATGGTAATAATGGTTATCCAGCCACACATTTATTAAAATACTTTGTTCTGAAAGAATTTTGGAATTATAGAAATGCTTACAATGGTAGCATAGAAAATCTCAATGTGCTTGTCATTCCATTTGTCCTTATGTTAACACTTTATATATGATGGTATATTTGTAAAAACTAAAAAATTTACATTGGTTCCTTACTATTAACAAAACCACATATGTTATTTAGATTTCATTGGTGTCCCCCCACCCCTACTAAACTATAACCTTTTAATAGGTCTCAGGAGATTCTGATTCATGAAGTAACATTTTAGAATTATTGAGTTTTAAAATTTTTGTCTAGGAAGCACTGATGACAGTTGGTAATGTGGCCAGAGACTGAAGGTCTGTATACTGAAATCAGAAGAAGTTTAACAGTAACCTCTGACAAGTCACTGTCTTCCACCAGGCCTAATTTTCTTCTCTAAGAGAGGAGTAAGGGATAGCATCATGGCTTGGGTAATACCTTGAGCAGTCCAGAAAGAAGAACCTCTAGGACTGGCAAACTGTCCTTTAGATAAGAACTTTCTCCCAACAGAGGAGAGATCAACCCCTGTTTCTAGAATATCAGAAAGAGACTCCAGCAATGAACAAAATCATGGAAAGGAGTGCAATAGGAGACATCTGGTGTCTCTCATTTATCTGGCAACGTCAGAATGTGCATCTATCCACATATAAGTGGCAGGTGTCTTTCATTTTTACTGAACAGACCAGAAGACATTTCCTCTGACTGCGGTGGTGAGGTTTATTACACTGGGGAAGAAATCCTGATATGACAATATAGAAGCCAAATCCTTTAGTATTTTGAATTTATTCCTGCAGATAACTAAACCCACTGTAACTTCTTAAATAATGAATGCTAGCTGGAGTTTTTTGTTTATTCAGTACACATTTACTAAGAAGCAATATGTGCGATGAAGATACAGAGGCTGCACTGAACCATAGTGCTACAGGGGACAACACTGGAGACACAGTGTGTGAATTGTGTCTGATCTGACCCCACCAACTGGAGGGTAAAACAACCAGGAACTGTAACAGAACAGCAAGGGAAGCAAAGCAAGGAAGTCCCTGAGAAATACCAAAAATAGACTTTGGGGCTAGGGCATGGCACCCCATCAGGCTCAACCAGAAATAAACTATTTATAGGCTTTTCTTTTTTGTCATTGTTTTGTTTTGTTGTTTCATTTTGCTTTGTCTTGTTTTTGTACTTATTATTGGCTCTACATGTCTCTCTAGATAAGACAGGTGGATAAATGCTTTGAAGGAGGAGAAAACAAAGGGTGGATGGCTTCTGGGGGACATCAGAATGGGGGGTGGTGTATCAATAAACCCAAGGACAGGCGACAACAAGTGATCTAAAATCAATGGTGAGCAGGGCACAGGAGGCCTGGTAGGGTTTTATCAAGGGCAATATTGCCTATAGGAATTACTGAAACCCTAATGAAGGCTGAACCAGATAGAAGGATAGAAAGAAAGTAAAATGAAATAGAGGGAAGAATTAGGAGGCAAAAGATATTTATAGGGGTCTAAATACAAACATGTACATATGTAAATGTATTTTTATATAATGAGAGGGAAATAGATCTTTCTTCATATATTCATATTTTAATTATTAAGGGAGCAGACAGCCATTTGGTCTCTACCCAAGCACATTGTTCTAATAACCTGGCATTCTGTGATGCTCACCTTCCTGACACGACAAAATGGGTGCATAGCCGATGTGGTGGAGAAAGCTGATGGCCAGCTAGCAAAAGATGCAGCATCTGGGATCTTAAAAGCTTGAAGATAAACAAGCGACCACCTAGCTGAAAAGCAGCAAAGCTCACATGAAAGAAACACATCTGCCTCTGTGATCACAAGGTGTCGATGGGATCAGGTATCATGCATCAAAGACCCAGAACAGAAAATATTAACAATGTGAATGAGGAGGAGCATGGACTTGAGATCCAAAGCCCATCTGTACACAATTGGACATCCCCTTACAATAGGGTCAGTCAGGAAGAGAGGAGTAGTCAAAGTGTGGTACAGCACTGATGACATGCACCACTTCCCTCTAGTTCTTTAATGCTTCTACCCCCTCTCCTACCCTGTCACTAACATGACCCTAGTTCTATCTTGCAAATCCAGCCAGACCAGAGTATGTACAATGGGACAGTTAAGAACTTGAAACACAGAGAATCCAGGACAGGTAATGAGAATAGTGATACCAGGAGTGGAAGGGTAAGCAAGGGGAGAATGGGCGAACTGATCACAATGACCTACATATAACCCCTCCCAAGGGGATGGACAGTAGAAAAATGGATGAAGGGAGACATCAGTCAGTGCAAGTTATGGAAATAAGAATAGTTTATAAAGTATCAAGGATTCATGAAGGCAGGAAGGTGGGGGGGGGGGATTAGATTCATACCAAGGGCTCAAGTAAAAAGAAAATGTTTTGAAAATGATGATGGAAACAGAAGTACAATTATGCTTGACACAATGAATGGATGTGTGGATTCTGATAAGAGCTGTACGAGCCCCCAATAAAATGATCTGTTTTTAAAAATGAAAGAAAAAAGAAGAGGTCAATCAGACAGAAACTTGATCATAAAAAGACATGGTTAGAGAGACACATGGGCAGACATATAATATACTTGTGAAAAGAATATTTTCATTTGGAAGTATTTTTTCCTGTATTACATGTAGATTAGGCAAAATGCTGATAGTATCAGGATCATTTCTCAAGGGTGTCTGATCTTTAAAATGCATCACAGGAGTATTTTTCTCTATTACCTTATAAAACTGAGTCTCCAGAGAGAAGCTTTGAGACTAGTCATACAGGGGAGGAGTTTATGGGTGTACAAACAGGTAAAACAGCATTGTTACTGTTGCCTCAGTTACTTGGTATTTTTGAAAGCACCTTTTACCTTAGTCTTCAAATTAGAAAAATTTAAGAAAAAGTGAAAATGCGAACAGTGGGGTTCATGTTTACAAAATTACTCTAAATACTTCAGAGATAAACCAGGGATGGTGGGTGTGTGAGCAACTGAAATCCTGCAAACTGACCCTCCATGGAAGTTTAAAATCATGGCTTTAAAACAGTTGGAGTTAGTTTAGTCATGGCCAAGGAACTGAAATTGGAACTGATCTGGTTTTTTTTTTTTTTTTAGTAGGTGAAGCGATTGATAACTGGAATAGGAAAAATGATGGGTTGAAGTCCTGGAAGGCGAGACCAAGAAGAGGTCAAGGGGCCCCTGATGTGGAAAGTTGGATGATTGCCAGGACAGCAAAGAGTTACACATTTAAAGTAGTGTGGTTCACGGTCATTTTTGAACAGGGTCTGTGCTTTCGACTCTGCTATCAAGAGATTGGCTTGCTGAGTCACATGCACACTATCCTTATTTTCTTAAGATGAGGTTGCATTTCTAAAGGTCTGGCATTGATCTATAATTTTACCCCTTCTGGCTACTGTAACAATTTACCCACATTTTACAAATTCTAGCCCATTCCAGTTTCACTTCTGAGCAACGGCGCAACTGAGAAGAAAAGGTTCAAAACCCTTGTTCAAACAGGTAGGCAAGGGGAATTCAGAGAAAGAGGAAGGCTTTGCTAAAACCTGGTTTGGATTTGGTTAATCTCAGTGATTTGGGAGAAACCCAAACAGCCCATGCAGAGGGAGGGCTGTCATGATCTCAGCACTAACATCTCTCCATAGTTGCAGAGAGGTGTCAATTCCTGGGGACCCCCTTGTGGTAACTCTGACTCAGAAGGAAACTCACCAGTTGCTGCATTACATCATTACATACCACTTCCTGAAGGGTTTTGTGTTTTCCCTAGAAGACTCTTGCTCATATTCGGTCCTGCCTGAAATGGACTCGATGGCAGCTATCTACTGATCTATGTATCTGAATAGAAACAAATTGTACAGAAGTTGTACCTTTCCATATGTGTGCATGTATGCATACGTGCAGACATACACATACAGATATGTTCACATTGACTATTTATTATCTATGACTCACAGTAGATAAATATGAATTTGATATAGAAATAGGGAAGTGAAAAAAAACCAAAAAACCTTTGGAGTCCCAGAGTGGTGTAAATAGAAATTGAACAACCATGTTCCTGGAGAAGGACATCATGCTTAACAAAGCAGAGGGTCAGGGAAACCTGGAAGACCCTCAGCAACATGACTATTGCATTTGCAGCAACAAAAGGCTCAGATATAGCAATGAAGTTGAAGATGACACAAGATTGGGCGGTGCTTCATGGTTTTACATAGGCTTTTATTGAGCAGTGCTGTCTCAGTGCTGAGTCACTCGACAATCACAAAACTCACTGAAAGGGTATTAGATTAAGCTAGATTAAGCCTACCCAAAGGCACCTCAGAAGAAAGGCCTGAGGTTCTGCTTCCAAACTATGAGTCTTGAAAGCCATAGGGAGTGCCATATTACTCGGTGATACATGGGCTCTGTGAGTTAGAGCTCTGGGGGTCTTAAGTGCCCTTGAGCTAGTTCCCATTGACAGTGACAACTGCCTGATTCTGCATCATTGCATCACGGGCAAGTGATGTTTCTATCTAATGTTCTTCAAAGAAGTGTGAGGAAAGCATCATCCTTTCCTAACTTAGTATGCTTTGGATATTAGTAAAGGAGAATTGTATGGCCTAATATTATCATTAGAAAAGGTTGAATAAAACAAATGTAGAAAGTTTTTGTTGCTAAGTGATAGAATTATTAATATGACAAACACATGGAAATCATTTTTCTCTTATTGTGGCTGTGATAGTTGCAGTCTTGTATCAAGTTGGCTGAGACAAGATTCTAAGATTTGCATGGAGAAGATTTTTGCTTCCCGTATAAGTGGATATTGTGGAGAGGTTGCTGGCTTCTTGCTGCCTCTAACGCTTGCATTTGACTTGCAATCTTATCTCTGCTCTTTTGGATTTGAGCCAGCAGCCTGATACATTGCCTACAGAACCTATGAGTCATCAGCCATTTACCATCTTAGCTACCAACCTGAGATTAATTCACCTCTGTAGCTAGAAGTTTCCCATGGGACCTGTGAATGCTTGTCGCCATCGGCAGCTTACTGTCTATCAAATTGACTGAAAGTAAACGCATTCACCACCGTAGCTAGAAGCCTGCCATCTAACCTGGTCAACTGATGCTCAGCAGCCTTGCAGCTCCAGCCTAACATTCAACTCCTGCATTTGGAACTTGCATCTAAAACTGTGTGAATAATTTCCTTGATATTATGGATCTATCTATATCTACATCTAAGACAGAGATATGTATACTAAATTTAACTGGTTTTTCTTCTCTATAGAACCCAGGATAAGAGTGATAATTAAACTGAATTGTTAAGAGGCATCTTGCAGTACAGTTTTGTAATACACTTGGAAAGCACTGATGTAGGTCGCTCCTATTCCCTTGTTTGAACTTTACCTCTGTCTGGGCTTCCTGACAATAAAAAAAAAATGAAAGAAACAGGTAGCAGAGTGAAACTAGTCCTTCCATTTTCTAGGTTCTAAGTTAAAAAATGAGTTTTTGGTAATGTTAAGTGTCCCCTTAGCCACTTAATTAATTATATTTTTCCAGTAGTTTCAAAGTGAATGCAAATTATTTTAAAATTGGTTGTCTGCAGTATCAAATGTGAGGTAAATATTGAAGAAATTATCAGAAAATTTGAATTAGGTAAAGTTATTATGCATGGAGGATTAGATACATTGCTTTATGGTAATCCTGTTGTATAAAAATAATTTAACTAGAAGACTGAGATAGTTAAAGTTTATTGTGCCAACCAGCTGAAAAACACATGTGGGATTAATTGAAGGGGGCAGAGAGAAATGGCTCCACGAGCATTACCTTTCTAGTTCTCTAGGCTCTTACCCAGTTCCCTGTTTTAGCTGGCAAGGCTCCCTTCCTGCAAGATGTCTCTGAGGAGAAGTCACATGGATCTGCCCTGATGCAGGCCTGGGTGCTGGAACAGCCTGGTTGAGTCCTCTGCCAGTGTTGAGCTGCTTTTTCTCCTGCACTCAGCATCATTGCATGTGTTTTGTGAGATGGAGAACTTTGTGGATTGGTGTCGGACATATTGGTTACTGTTGGATTTGGAGGCTTGGGCAGCACTGAGTTGAGATGTTTTCTTGATGTTCACTTACCCTTTATCTAAAACTCTCTCATACATAAGAGTTTCTGTGAATTTTTCATCTATTGTACACAGATTAACACAAACTCCTTGAACTATGTTCCTTAAATACTAGTTCATTTATTCATTATTTTAATAAAAGATGAACAATCATTTATTTGCATTTAAAATATCTAGACAATCTAGAAGTAGCTTCCTGACTGAAGGGATTCCTCCGAACTTTTGATGCTAGGTATACAGGTAACAGAGTTTAGACATTTCAAAAATCTCACCTCTTCTTTCATCTAAGTTAAAGATCTCCCAACCTCTGCAAAGACAACATCTAGGGAAATTCTACAAATTGAGTCAAGACACTTCCTCAGAGCCATTTTGAACTTGGTCAATTTCTCAGATCAGCGCTTGGGCAAGATCATTGATCTAGAAGGATGATTTGTTGAGCAAAACCATAGGAAACTGTGTCAACAGAGTTGATAAAGATGTCTTTCTCTTTGATAGTTTAGGATTTCTTAGAAAGTAAAGGGAAACCCAATATGAACAACAATAAACAAGATTGAAATAAGGTAATGATAATATATGGAGAGATAAAAATACAAATGATGACTAAAAAGGGAAACTTCCCAGTTTGTGAAGCACAGAAGGAGTCGATGCATAGTAATATTTCATACTAGGGCTTAGAGGGGAATGCAGGGGTAATGGTCAGGTGATGGGAAGGGAAAGGGGATTTAGTGAGTAAATAATGAAGGAGGAGGAGGGAGGGCACACTAAAACTGATTGCAATTGCAATACTCATATTCAAAATGATTCTACAGCCCGAGATTCTGAAATTGATAATGGTAACAATTGTACAATCTTTAATATGATTGAACAACTGATCACTTGAATTGTAGGATGTGTACATTATGTGCCAATTAAAGTGTGAGGAAAAATAAAAATTCTGTATAGACTAGTCATTCAGAAAAAGAAAAAAGAAAGTGAAGAGAGGCAGCAGGTCATCACAGCTGTCTGGTCCCCTTGAACTCATGACTGCTTATTAGCACAGATAGAGTGAAATTCATCAGAGGAAGGAGTAATAACTAAACAAAATAGTTTAGTATAGCTTTCTAAATATTTTGATAAAGAAGAAAGGCTTAAATACTAAGTAGTCAATAATGGTACTCTTATACTGAGAGGTAGCATCAATTTACACACACGCACACACACACACACACGGGTGCACACACAGCTGATTCTAGTTGTTTCTTTGGTGTACTTACTTCACCCAGTGATTCCCTTTATCAGAGATTTGCTCACATTATGTTGAAATTAACTGTCAATGTATAATCTTCTTTACCAAACCATGAGCTCCTGAAAGATAGGCTCAACGTCTTATTTTAAACTACTGAGCAGAGCAAATAATATTTATCAACTATGTCGAATTCATCAGCTTTATATTAGATCTCTCCTATGTTTACAGTCAAATTTAATCAAATAATTACTTAAGACCCTCTTTTTAGATAGTGCTCCGTGAAAAAGTAAACTTTTACTCCAGATTACAAAACTGAAAGATGACTTCTAAAGAATTTACATGCATTTACATGCAAAATTGAATATAATTTGTAGGACATAACAAAGGGAATGTAAATTATAAGACAAAGCAAGTCAGTCTTATAGGTGAGTTAAATCCACACAGAGAAAAACATAGATGATTTTTTGCCATAAATTGAAGAAAAAATAACTTTTCAACATCCCCTTTAATATGAACCTCAATATTTTGTTAAAACTCCTTTAGTTTGTGCCTGAGAAGCAAAGAAATGAAGATCAAATGTAGAAAGGAACTGTCTTTTTAACCTAATCCTATTATAACAAGAATACCAAAAGTGGGCGGCTATAAAATAGAAATTACTTTCATACCAGTATGAGGCCAGAAATATGAATTTAAGGTGCTAGGTGTCAGGGGAAGCTTTCATCTTCGTGTTGGCAGGAAGAAAGGTCCTTGTCTCTCCTGAGCGTCTACTCTTAGTAAATCTTTCCATGACTAGCATCTCACTGTCCTTCTCTCTACTTCCTAGCTTACACTTAATCCATAAATATGGAGCATCCTTACACTTGGCTTCTTATAATAGTATTGTGTTAGTCTGGCTCTGGGTAGGCTAGAAAAACAAATCCATATAACTCCTATGTTTATAGGAGAGAGTTTTATATAAAGAGCAATTGTCCATTACGAAAGCATCCCCCCTCAGTCCAGTCCAAGCCCATCTATCCGATACCAATCTATAACGTCCTCTGCAGACTTATGAAATACATGCAATGATGCAAAATGCAAGACGATCACAGACCAGTAGGTAGAAAGCCTTTAGATCCAGTGGCATTGTAAGCTTCACAGCTCTGGCAAGAATCTACATGTAGCTTCTCCAGTTGCCAGGGCATGGAGGCTTATCAGTGCAGTGCCATGTATCTTGTCAGGAGTGCATCTCCATGGGAGTGAGCAGAGAGTCTTTCCCACCTCCATGGAGGAAAAACCAGATTTCCCAGAATTCTCAGGAGAAAGCCATGCCCATACAGGGCCTCATTGGCTATGATCCCAATTGACAGACTAAACTCCACCCTTTCACTCCTAATCCTCTCAAGTCCCAAATTGACACCAGATTATGTAACCATCACAAGTATCTTATAGATTCTTTCTATAAGTTTTATTTCTCTGGTTAGGCTAATTCCTAAATAACTAATCTTTTGAGTAGTCACTATAAATGGCATTTTTAAAGCTTTCTTTTGATTTCTCAATGCTAATATTTTATTATTAATAATAAATTATTTTACTGGGGCTCTTTCACCTCTTATGACAATCCATACATCAATTGTATCAAACATATTTATACATATATTGTCATCATTTGCAAGATTTTTCTTTCTGCTTGAGTCCTTAGTATCAGTTCCTCTTTTTCCTCTCCCTCCCTGACCCTCCCATCCTGGTGAACCACTGATAAATCATAAAATATTATTTTCATATCTTACACCACCAACTGTCTCCTTTCACCCACATTTCTGCTGTCCATCTCCCTAGGGTGGGGGGAGTATATGTTGATCATTGTTGTCAGTTCCCTATTCCTCCCTCTTCGCCCCTCACTCTCCCCTACCCTCCTGGTATAACTACTCCTATTAGTGTTTCTGAGTAGTTTATCTGTCCTGGATTCCATGCTCTTATCTGTAGCAGTGTACATGCTCCAGTCTAATCAGATTTGTAAGGTAGAACAGGGATCATGATAGTGGGGAGGGAAAAGCATTAAAGAACTCAAGGAGTGTTGTGTGTTTTGTTGGTGCTATGACACACCATGGCTGTCTGTACCTTCCTTCGGGCTTTTCTGTGAGGGACTGTCCAATTGTCTACAGATGAGTTTTCACACTTATCCCCATCATTTACATCACTATATTTGTGTTTTGGGGGGTCTTCTGATGCCTGATACCAGATCCCTTCAAAACCTTGTGATCACATAGGCTGGTGTGCTTCTCCCATGTGAGCTTTGTGGCTTCCATGCTAGATGTTTAACTTGCTTAACTTCAAGCCTTTAAGACCTTAGATGCTGTATCTTTTAATTGCTGGACTTTTTAAACATTTGCTTAGGCACCCATTTTACTACCATGATTGTGCCAGTAAGGTAAGCACCACAGAATGCCAGATTATTTAAACAAAGTTCTTGCACTGAGGGAGTATGTGAGTAGAGATTTAATACTCAACTACCACCTTAATACAAAATCAATAAATATATGTACATAGAGCTGAGAACCGGTGGTTGAGTGCAGGATTGCGGCCCACTGGCTTGATGGTTCAAATCCAGCAGCAGCTCTCCAGGAGCAAGGCTGGGCCTCCCACTCCCACCAGAGGGCAGTGATGCCCCCCAAATTTAAATATATGTACATAAACATATATCCCTATCATTATATATTAATATACTTACATGCATGCCTATATTTTGACCTGTATAAATATCTTTTGCCTCCTAGCTCTTTCCTCTATCTCTTTTTACTTTCCTCCTGTCCAATCATCACGTTCCCCCCTTCATTCAGCTCTTAGTACTTTCTCTCAGTCACATTGCACTGGCATTCTACACCCTCCTCACCATCGATTGTTGTCTTCCCCTTCCCTTGCTTCTACCTGTTTCTCTCCTGTGCATCCCCTCCCTGTTGTTTTCTCCTCAGGATTGGCTACCCCGCCTTTCTCATAAGGAATGATATGAGAAAAAGGAAAAAGAAAGAAAGCCTAAAAATAGTTCCAGGTCTGTCTGCTGACCCTTCTGAGTGTTTTCCAATCAGGTCTGGTGAAGTGCCACATCCTGCCCACAGATTCAGGTATCTGTTTGGGGAATTCCCTGGTTGCTGCATTACTTCGCTCCCCTTGCTTCTCTGTTGCCCTTGTTTTGTGTTTCCCTGTGATATGGGGGTATCAGACCACACGTAATCCCCACACAGTGTCTCTAATGCTGTCTGTTTCCTGCAGCACTATAGGTCAGTGCGGGGGTGTCATGGTTCCTGGAGCAGCCAGCCCCATGGTCTTATCTGTGCATTGGCTGCTTTGAGCAGGAATTTCACCCTTTAGGCTTTGTGAGTCAGGAGGCGGTCCTCTCTCTTTCCCTCTTCGTTTGCTCTCGTGTGGTCTGGGAAGACCCACCACTCTCCCTGGGCTGTATCTCCAGTGCTGTCCTCTGTAGTGCATTCTCCTGCTGAGGCAATTGATGTAGTGGGGACTGGCGCGAGGTCAGCGGCTTTTCTGTGAGTTCACTGCTTTATGCCAGTATGTTGTCATGTCTTCCGTTGTACAACATCTTTCACCCGCCCGCTTTTCTTTTGTCTGTCCGCCAGGGAGGAAGTTATATGTAGAACCTTATAATCAGTTCTCCCTTTCTACCCCACCTTCCCTCCACTCTCCCAGTGTCACCACTCTCACCACTGGTCCTGAGGGTTTCATCGGTCCTGGATTCCCCGTGTTTCCAGTTCCTATATGTACCAGTGTACATCTTCTGGTCTAGCCGGATTTGTAAAGTAGGATTAGGATCATGATAGTCGGGGTGGGGGAGGGGAGCATTTAAGAACTAGAGGAAAGTTGTATGTTTCATTGTTGCTGCAGTGCACCCTGACTGAGTTTTCTCCTTCCCACAACCCTTCTTTAAGGGGATGTCTAGTTGCCATGCCACAGATGGGCTTTGAGTCGCCACTCTCCCCCTCATTCATAGGGATACATATTTTTTGTCCTTTGATACCTGATATCTGATCCCATGAACACCACATGATCACACAGGCTGGTGTGATTCATCCATGTGGGCTTTGTTGCTTCTCAGCTAGATGACCACTTATTTATCTTCAAGCCTTTAAGACCCTAGGCACTATATCTTTTGATAGCCAGGCACCATCAGCTTCACCACATTTGCTTATGCACCCACTTTGTCTTCAGCAATTGTGAGGTGAACATTATAGAATGCTAGTTTAATACAACAAAGTGTTCTTGCCTTGAGGGAGTACTTGAATGGAGGCCCAACGTCCTGTTACCTTAATACTAAACCTGCAAATAAACACACATAGATCTATTTCCCCATCATCACATTTAAATATCTTTATATATGTATATATACTGTATTTAGACCTCTATAAATGCTTTCTGTCTCCTCGTTCTTTTATCTATTTCTTTTTACTTTCCTCTTGTCTCACTATCATGCTCAGTCTTCATTTTGGTTTCAGTAATTCCTCTCAGTCGCATTACCCTTAAACAATCCCTACCAGGCCTCCTACACCCTCCTTGTCACAGATTTTGGTTCATTTGTCATTTCCTTCTCCTGGATTTGTTAAACCCACTTCTTTCCACTCCTCTCTCTCATGTCACCCAAGAACCATAAGTGGTGTTGTTTTCTCCAGATTATTTATCTTGCCTACCTTATCTAGCAGGCCTACAAAGATAATAATATGTGTACACACACACACACACACACAAAGACAGAGCGAAAAAAGGAACAAAAGAACCCAAACAACAGTTAGAAACCAATTAGAACAAAAAAGAAAAGCATGTAGATAATGCAAGATCTGCTTGTTGATCTTTAGGAGTGTTCTGTAGTCGAGTCTGATGGGGTGCCATGCCTTGGCTCCAAAGTCTAATTTTGGTACTCTCTTGGGACTTCCTTTCTCTGCTCCCCTTGCTGTTCTGTTGCACACCTTTTATGTTTTGCCTTGGTGTGGTGGGGGTCAGATCAGGTGCAATTCTCACACTGTCTCTCCAGGATTGTCTCCTATAGGGCTATGGGTCTGTGAGGGCTGTTATATCTCATCTATGGGGCCAGCAATATGGTCCTCTCTGTGCTTCGGCTGCTCTGAGGAGGGAAATCATCCTCAAGGCTTGGGGGGCCAGGATGTGCTGCACTCTATCTTCCTCCCCCTTAGTTGGTCCTGTGTGCTCTGATCAGACATGTATAGTCCCAGAGCTGTGGCTTCAGTGTTATATGCTCTGAAGTAAAGTCTTCTGGGAGGAGGGGGGATGTCCACATAGTTGGGATTGGGAAGGCTCCTCAGACCTCTCTACTGGTTCCCTGTTTCATGCCAGTATGTTACGTTCACATCTTCAAGCACCGGGTAGAAGTTTGGTCTCTCTTTCCCTGTAGAGATATCAATAATACCCTTCCCTTGGGTGGGCTAGTGTCCTGTCTCCCCGCTACCCATTTCTTTTTTATCTCTCCCAGCCCCCCTTTTAGTTGGCTACCATATGTATCTCTGGATTCAGTCTGGCTCCAGCCATACTACCTGGACTGAGAGGTATTTTTAATAAGAAGAATATTGATGGGCCTTTTTTTGGCCCTGTTTTCTTATCTATTCTGTTAGACCTTGTCTTGTAAATGTTGTTTAATTTATTCACACTCATTATTCCTATTGAGAGTTGTAACTCTATTGCTATCATTTTGATGTCTATTTTGTATGGTGCTATTTGTTTCTTCACTCTTATTTTCTATGCTGATTTCACTTGTTGATATTTTTGTGTGGTTTTTATTCTTTGCTTTTATATTTTTATCTTAATTTTTCATAGGTTTTTGTACTTTTCCTCTTTTTTCATATTGTTGTGATTTGATCTTTTTTCCCAGGTTTGTTTTTTTATTATTTTACTTACAATTCAAGTCAGTTTGTTGTCTTTTGCAAACCTCTTAATTTCCGTTTAACTGTTAAACTGTTTAGCATCTACTATTTTCTTAATTCTTTGATGTCTTCATTGAGGAATGTTATCTCTGGTTTTCTATTTTGAATCGTGTGTGTTTCTTTAATTTTGTATGTTAATTTAGTGGGTTGAATTCTAGATAATGGTATCTTTTATGTTGATTTTAGATTGTTTGCTATTGTTAATTATCTGCCCAAAGAACTTTCTTTAGTATTTTTTTGTAAAGTTTGTCTCGTTTTTACAAATCCCTTTAGGTTTTTCCTTGTCTGTAAATATCCTTATTTTGTTTTGCATTTGAGGCATTATTTTGCTGGTTATCTTCAATTACAATTTTTTTTCCCTGTAAAGGTTTCCATTGTGTTCTTGCCTGAATGGTTTCTATTCTAAAAGTCAAGCTAATTCTTACTGGTTTTGTAGTTACATAACCTGTTGCCATTTTGAGACTTAAGAGTGAAGGGGTGGAGTTTAGCGGCTTGATGACCCCATGTGGGACACTCAGGAGATAAATAGCTCACTGGAGGCAGGACACATGGTCACTCTCTGAGACATTCCTGATGATGAGCTTGATGGAGTGGCATTGATGCAGCCAGATTTCTGGAGTCAGAGGAGTCATTGCTGAGATGCTTCCATACCACTGGATCCATAAGACTTTCCACCCACTGGTTTGTGATCTACCTGCAGTAGACTTCTTTACATGTGTTTCATGAGTCTGATGAGGACTTGATAGATTGGTATTGGACATATAGGCTAATATCAGACTTATGCACATTATCTAAATTGGTCTAGAAGGTTTTCTCAATATTCAATTGCTATTGAATATAAACCTCTTTCTTATACACGAGTGTCTCTTGATTTGTCTCACTAGTTAGCACAGACTAACACACTTGTTTACCTTCATGGCTGCTTTCTCTTTTTCCCCTGGAGATGCTCTCAGGAGTCTTTTCCTTTTTTTGATTCTAAAAATGTGTAATGGTAAATTTCTTTAGTGATAATTTATTTTTTTTTATTTCTCTTGGCTTCTTGGATGGTTATTTTCTGTTTTATCAGGATGTTATAAAATTTTTCTTGGATTATTATCTCTGTGGATAATCTTTCTTACTTCTCCTGGTATGTTTATTACATGTGAGTTGTGTCTTTTGATAGGGTTTCATAGCAACCTTAAGTTTTCTTATAGTTTGGACTTGAGAAATTTACCTTCAAACTCACAATTGGGCTTCTGTTGTTTAAATTCCATTGCTTTGTTCTTTCAGAATGTTGTATACATCTCATATATTAGTATTTGCCTTCTGGATTTCTATTTGGATTTCTGGAATAGTTCTTAAATTTTCTTCTCTTTTCTCAGATAGTTCGTGTATGCTTTTCTAAGCTATGATATCTTTTCTTCTGGGGGTTTCTCTCTCTCTTTTTCTTCTGAACTCCCTCACGGGAATGTCTAATGCCTTCTTCATTTTGTGCCACATTTTATCGTTTTCTCATGTGCACTGAAGTTGGGTGTGCCAGTATTCTCCCACACTATGATATAACATAGTGTTTTCTACTCTGTAATATAGGATTTTTGTTAAAAAGCCAAGTAATCATGGGAAGAATAGAATAGAGTCCAAAACTCACTGCCATTGAGTCTATGCTGCCTCATAGTGTTCTACCCTCTAGGATAGGGTAGACTTGAGCTTGTGAGTTTCTGAGAATTTGACTCTTTCTAGGAGTAGAAAACTCCATCTTCCTCTATCAGAGTGCCTCGTGGTTTCAAACTACTGGCCGTGCAGTTACAATCCCAACAAGTAACCACACACCACCAGGGTAGAGTACTATCTCCTTAGTCTAGTTATAGCCTTAAAACAGGAGAGCAGGGTTTTAATTGTCTATTCCTGGTATAGATTGACAGACACTGTGACGAAATTGGCTCACTTCTGCTGCTGGATCTAGCTCCTGTCTCTGGTTTGTCAACCTCCTGTTGTCACTTGCTTACGCAGGAGCCATCAACAGAAGTTTATTGGGTTTATTGGGCTGAGTTTGGATTCATTTAACACTGTCTCCACCAGCCTGTGGTCTTCCTGCTTCCTGTTCAGCAACTCCTTCAGCTACATGAATCAGGGGAAGCCTCTACCTTGCTCTGACACAGAGAGTTGCACCAGACTAGACTTACTCACTTCTTCAGTGGTGTGAGCGATTTTTTTTTAAATTAAGGATTGTTGCATTTTATTTCATAATTAAAGTTTCATGCTTTATATACAGGAAAATCCCATACCATGGCCACTCTTTAATCCTTTATTCATTGGTTAAAATAACATCCATTATCAGGTCAAGCATTTAGCCGGATTCCTTACAGTTTCTGTCAGGAGTTATTTATCTGTTCACATTATGATAAAATCTCACCACATCTGGTAGTTACACACATGTGCCAGTGGATTCACACTATTGATGTACATGTAAGATCCATATGGTATGTGCTTACTGGAGACAAAACACTACACAGTCAATTGGTCACTTTTATATAAGATGGTAAAACCATTTGTAAAACATTTCTTTTTTATGCAAAACATTTCTTGATATAAATACCTTCTAAAAACATACATGTACACATGTCATTGGTTTTATTTCTGAAGATAACCCAGCCTAATGCAGACACCAAACAGATCCTGTGCTACTTCTGGGTTTCATAATTCATTGCAATGCCTATATGAAACTTACAGAAAATACTCATGGGTATGGCAGTTATTAGAGAAGCCAACAGGCTACAATTCAAATGAGAAATGCTCAGAATATAGTTGTCCAGTTCACATGGTTTCATCTCTGCTGACCCCACAAACAGGTAGTTTTTTTCTTCTGGCCCTTGTAGGGTTGCCAGTAATGTCCAAAGGGAATGCCACTATGATGTAAGTTTCAACCTACAGATATTCAGCTCTGCTGGGTGGGTCAGCAAATCAACCTCTCCCAACCACAACAGAGCAGCAACCCACTCCACAAGCCAGCTTCCAGAAGCACTGAGCATCTTCTGCTCTGTGTGGGTGGGGGTGGGAGGGGAGGAAGTCCACTGCTCTGTCTCATGCTCTGACTCCCATTCTGCTGCTGCTGCCCTCCTGCTGCTTCTCTGGTCTCAAAACTGTCCCATCAATCAAGGAGGCTCAGTGCTTAGGGATCTTGGAGTACAAAGGGCACGCTTTATTCATGACGCTTTTCTCTTGTTGGTAGTGGGGTTTCCAGGCCCCCCCCCCTTTGCTTTTTAAAATGGTTCATTTTATACCTAAGAGGCTGCAGGTCATAATTAATGCTGCCAACAATCCCTTGCCCTTGAATCAGCATCCACGCAGTGCCTTTCCCCCATGTTGCTACTCAGACTCATTAGGGAAATGAAGGCTCTCTACTAGGAGTAACAAAACTAACTATGGCTAGAAAATCCACAAATTATTTACTGCTCCACAAAATAAAATGAAAACTTAAAAATCCTTTTTAACACTAGATATTTGAAATCTATTGTTCGTTTTTAACTTATAGCACCTCTCTATTTTGCTCTATTCAGGAGTAGAAAGTCCCATCTTTATGCTGTGGAGTGGCTGGTGGATTCAAATCGCTGACCTTGTACTTAATAGTGATACAAACAGCTCACCACACTACAGAGCTCCTGTTTCAGTCCAGGTAGACTAAAGAAACAAATTCACAGACACTCATCTGTGTATAATGAAGAGGTTCATTTACAAGAGCAATTGGATATTGAGAAAACATCCCAGTCCAGCCCAGATGAAGACCATAAGTCTGATATAAGCCCAGGTGTCCAATGTCAATCTACAAAGTCCTCTTCAGACTCATGGAACACGTGCAATGATGCCAAATGCAGAACTATCACAAGCCAGTGGGTGGAAGGTCGTGTGGATCCAGTGGCAGTGGAAGCATCTCAGTGCTGGCAGGGGTCTCCATGTGATTTCTTCAGCTCTAGGATTCTATAGTAGCTCCATGTGTTTTCTCAGCAGGAAAAACTCCCAGTGTGTGTGTGTGTGTGTGTGTGTGTGTATTCTGCCTCCAGCGAGCTATTTACCTCTTTAGCACCCCAAGTGAGGTCATCAAGTCGCTAACTGGTTGACAGACTAAACTCCACCCCTTCACTCTTAAGTCTCAAATTGACAACAGATTATGTAACTACCACAGGTCCTGACAATAAACCAGACAAACATATTTAATGAAGTTTATCAAGTGGCAGTAAATACTAAAGAAAACAAATAAATAAGATTGGAAATTTATGAGGTGGGGATTTTAAGTTTTAAATATAACTGTCAGTGAAGGTCTTATTAGAAGGCCATGGTTGATTGAAAATTTTCAAATTGGCAATATTCTGAGAAAATCATGATGTGGTGAAGTGAAATTTCTACTATAGCACTTTTCTATCCTGGTTTCTGTAGCTTCTACCAAATGATTGTATGGTAATATGCAAATAGGATTTGTGAACCACTAAAAGAGTTTTCTTTGTCATTTCTTGGGCTATAAGCATTATCCCAGTATTAAGATCAGTTAAGAATCTCAGAACCCTCAAGGAAGAACCACCAACAAAGCACCATTGAGATCTCTGCTTAACATAGAAGTGGCTGAGACCTGAAACACCCAAGCCAGACCAAAAGTAGACAAAGTTAATGAGAGCTCTTTGAGTCAAAAACCAAAGGTTGCAAAGTAAGTGGATGCTGGGAAGAGGGAATATGCATAGTTGATCTTGGTGGTGTGATTAAGAAACCAAAAATAATAACTTATGTGAAGCTCTGCTGAAAAGATGATTGTGCAAGACTCTAGGTGTCCGCAACCCTTGTGAAGAACTTGTTTTTACTAAGAACAGTGGGAGAGGACTCGAAGGTTTTGTTTCTTTTATTCATTTAAAGCTGTAAGCAGAAAGTAATGGGCTATAATTTTTGTTTTGAAATAATGAATATGACTGCACTATGGACATTGAATTGGAGGAGTGACCAGAGATCATATAGCAAACAGACTTGTCCTCAGTTTGCTATCAGAATACAAAGTTCCTTATGCTCAGCAGCCAGTTCCTGACGATGTGAGAACCCACAAGTTTCTAGATATAGTAACTCTCAAGAGATAGCCTACATGTCTGTACCCTCATAAGAGTCTTTATGATGACTTCATGGAATAATATAGTTAGTAAGTGAAAATTTTAGTGGACACATATGGGGCAGTTCTAATTAGGAAAAGATTTGTGACTATGTGAAAGAGAGTTTGGACTGCTAATAAGAACATCATCTTGGACAACTGAGACTCCACTTAAACTTACTCTATTGACTAATTCTGCTTTTGATGGTTTCTTATTCTTTTTTAAGTTGTGATCTTTTTTTATGAAAGTGATGTATGATGGTAGTAGTCATCCATTGGTTTGCCATTCTCAAGTGGTTTCTATTGATAGAAATGAATATGAGATGCTTGGATTTGATTCCATTAAATGCAATTCATGTCTGGCTATTACATGCTGGTCAGTGGAAGCTTGCATCTTGTTCTGAACAGGTTTCAATGAAGCATCCTTAATATGATAGACTAGGGAAAAAGTTCTGCAGATCTCCTTTTGAAAAAGCCAATGTAAAATATATAGACCTCAATGGTCTTCTCCACAGTCAATCAGCCACATGGCACAACCTGACAGCATTTTATTTTATTGAGTATGGGGCCACGATGATATGGGAATCCACACAATATCAGACAATAACAACAACAGTAGTGAGTCCAATATGATCAAGATATGACAGATTCCCAAATTTAGTCTGAAATGAATTGACACTATGCCAATCTCTGGTTGTTTGACACTTTTCCTTGATAGAGTATGTTTGCTTACTGAAACAACAAACCCAAGGGAATAAAAATGTAGTATTTCATAAAAATATAGATTATATTAAATGAGTTAATAAATATTACAAACATAGTTCTGCTAAATTTTTATACCACTGGATGTAATGAACCTTAGAATATGTTGTGGCCCAAAAGATGTAAAAAATAATAAGGAATATAAATTTGTGATTTCCACATTCATTTCAGCTTTGTGTTATGCCCCCAAATCTCCACAAGATTTTTGACAGAATTATGCAATTTTTGAAAGTGTCCAAAGAACTAAAAATATTATCAGAATAATTGCTGTATGTTCAGCAGAAGTGGAAAGGGTTTTTACAAGATGAACATAATCCATTCAGAGAAGTTGCCTAACTATCAATGACTTTTTGGAATGGGCACAAATATGTATTCCTCTAAGCCAGTGAGTTTTCCTTTAGTTAAGAGAGAAAGGAAAAACTTTTTGCTCCCATAAAGTTATGGTCTCAGAAACTCTCAGCAACTGTACTACCCTGTCCTATGGGCTCACTATGGGTCAGAATCAATGTGATGGCAGTGAGTTTTAGTTATAGTAGTAGAGACTTTAATTACACCATTTCAAAAAACTGAATTTTTATTTGAGGTGCTTTGTTGAATTCCTTATAAAATCTCTGAATAGCAGGCAAGCTAAGATAGACAATAAAATGACCCTTTTCCAATAAGGATCCCACTATTTGAAGGAAACCTGGAGATCAATAAGATCAAATCTAGAGAGAGTATCCCTAGACTTACCAGAGAACAAGGCTGGGAATTCTAACTTCAGTTTTCCCAAAAGATGAAAGTTATAGGCACTTTCCAAGACTATCTATAGCCAAATTTTAGCTCTGACACTAAAAGGTAGTAGACCCATTTTATGATTGGGTTGCCACCTCTTTTCTGCACATGCATTAGGCAGTCACTCCATAACCACAGCTATCACTCATCCATAGATATATTTATGTTAGGTGATGCTTTCCAAGAAAGTTTATCTCATATTGTTATTAGCTACCACTGCGTTGGTTGTGGCTCATTGTCATCTGCTGAGTGACAGAATGAGACAGTGTCCCAGGCTGTGCCAGCCTCACAACTGCTGTTATGTTTCAGAGAACGGGTGTAGCCACAGCATCAATACATTTCATTGAGGGGTTTCCTCTTCTGGGGGTTTCCTCTTCTACCTTATCAAGTCTGATGGTTTTTTTCCAAGGACTTGTCTCACCTGACAACATGGCCATAGTGAGATGAAGATTCGCCATTCTTGGGTCTGAAGAACACTACGGTTGTACCTCTTTCAAGATAGGCTGGTATACTCATCTGACATAAAAATTCACACTTAGGCTGTCCTTTCCCCCTATGACCCTCCTTTCCTGTCCCACATACACTCATAAGCTTTCCTGATGAATTTATAATAGTTAGGACTTAGTATTCATTTGATTTTTTAAAAAAGATCATTTTATCAGGAGCTTCAACAACTCTTATCACAATCTATACATCAGTTGAATCAGGTATGCTTGTACATGTTGTCCTCGTTTTTGTCTAAACATTTACTTTCTATTGATCCCTTGCTATCAGCTCTTTTTTGTCCCCCCCCCACAACTCCCTAATAGATTGTGCACTGTTATTATTTTCATCTCTCACACTGACTGCTGTCTCCCTTCTCCCATGTTTTCTGTGGTTCTTCCCCCTGTAGAAGGGTGTATGATTATGCGTCTATCATTGTGATTGGTTACCCCTTTCTGCCTTCCTCTCCCCTTCTCTCCCTACCCTTCTGCTTTCACTATTCCCACTCCTCTTCCTGGATTCTGTGTGTCATGAGCTCTCATCCCTTTCTATACGTGTTTGTACGCTCTCATCTGGTCTGAATTGAGAAGCAGCACTGGGTACATGGTAGTGCAAGGCGTGGAAGCCTCAAGGAACTAGAGTAAGATACTGTGACTGATGCTTCCCTGCACTGTATTGACTCATCCCTTCCCTGTGGCCCCTTTGTGGGGAGACTGTTCCACTGTCTACAGATGGACTTTGGATCTCTGCCTCAGGCCCCTCACTCTCAACAATATGTTTTTGTTTGTTATGTGTCTGCTGATGCCTATTACGCAGTCCCTATCACTCCTCATGATCATACAGGCAGTGTGCTTCTTCCATGTGGACTTGTTGCTTCACTGCTGAAGGGCGGTTTGTGTAACTTCAAGCCCCTTAAGACCCCATGTGCTATATCTTTTAATAGCCAGGCACCATCCACCTGCTTCACCACATTTACTTATGCACCCATTTTGCCTTCAGCGACCGTGTTGGGAGGGATGAACATCTCAAACTGCTGATTGGTTAGAATAAAGTGCCCTTGTATGGAGGGAGGGTATGAGCAGAGGACCAAAGTCCATCCCTTACCTCAGTGTATTACTATATAAATATATTTACATGAGCCAATACCTCTATTTGTGTGGATTAACGTATTTACATATGTACGTCACTATGTTTATACTTCTATCCATTGTTTTGCTTACTTGGTACTTCCTCTGTTTCCTTTTACCTTCCTCCTGCCCCACTGTGACTTTCCCCTTATTTCTTCCTCTTGGTACCTCCTGTTAGTTAGTTTGCTGTACTCCAACACACACCCCCTCCACCACTTCGGATCTCTATCTCCTCTTTGTTATTGACTCCAACACCCAAGTAATTCCCCTGTCCGTGGCTCAGCCTGCTCACAACCCCCTTCCGTCACAACTCTTACTTCCCACATCTTGGGACCATTGGTCCCTCTACTCTCTCCTCGGTCATTCCTCTCATGCATATCCTATATAGGTATGTACACTGACTATGACATAGCCCAAACTGATTTTTTAAAATGAAAATAATAAATGAATAAGAAAAAAGGAAGAAACATACAAAAATCTTGGGACTGTTTGCTAGCCTTAAAGACTGTCCAGCAGCTGCTCCTCCTGTCCTGGAGCACTGTCTTAGGGGCTCCTGAGGGGCTTCAGAGCTGTTTCTTGCTCTAGCTGCTGATTTGGTATGCTGCCTTTGTGGTTTAGTCCTTTTTGGGGGTTTCACTGTGCCGCCTCCCCACCATGTGATCCCAGAAATGTCCTCCATCGCAGTCTGTCCTAGTTAGGGGATAGCGTGACATGTGCTGCTGTCAGTTGCCCAGTCCCCTCTGTGTTCCATTAGCTCCCTGCAGGGACAGTATCCTCTGAGCCTGGTGTGCTACCATGGCATCCAGTCCTGCTCTATCTTTCTCTTCCTCCTGTCCCTCCTGTGTCCATGTGGGTGTGATATTCGGTCCCCTATCTCTAACCTGCAGGTTCAGTTCTGCTTTCTGTCACATCCACTCCAGGGAGGGGTCAGTTTGGCTCTGGTTGGGGACAGCCCCAAAGCTCTCTCTTTTCATGTATCTCTCCATATGGCCGTGCTGTCCTCATGGTTTGGTGTATAATGGTAGGGTCTTCATGCCAATCCTGATTCTGTGGAGACAAGACCAGTAATCTTGCCCTGGACGGATTAGTGTCCTACTCCCTCCATCATCATTTCACTTTCACCCCTCCCCCCTTTTTCCCCACCATCTCCCTCCCTTTCCCATTATTGTGTTGGACCAACATGTACCTGCTGGTGGTTGGTCCCACCTCCTCCTGATTCCCTGTATCTCAACCCAAATGTTATGATATAGGTGGCTTCTCTTCTGTACCTACCATGCTGATAACACTTACCTCATGAAACTCATGCTGTACTTCTACTTTTGTGATTGGTTGACTTTGCTTAGCATAATTTCCTTCAACTCTTCCCATAGAAAAGACGTATTTCATGTGTCATCAGTTCTTTTTAGTGATGCATTGTACTCCATTGTGTGTATGTGCCAGAGTTTACTGATTCATTCATCTGCTGACGGAAATTTAGATTGTTTCCAACTCTTTGTGATTGTGAGTTGGGCTGCAATAAAAATTGGGGCACATAGATACTGGTCATGGTTTATTTCTTACCTCTTCTGGGTATATACTCAGTAGAGGGTTTTCTGGGCCATAAGGTAGCTCAATTTCCATCTTTTTAAAGTACTGCCAGATTGGTTTCCATACTGTACATATCTATAAGTCCACCAGCAATGTAGGAGAGTTCCTATCTCACCACATACCCCTCCAACATTTGTTGCTCTCTGAGTTTCTGATTTGGGCTAGTCTCGAAGGTGTTAGATGGCATCTCATGGTTTTTTGATTTGCATTTCTCTGATGGCTAATGATAGGGAACATTTTTTCATATGTTTATTGGCCATGTGGTTCACCTCCCTAGTGAAACTTCTTTTCAGTTCTTTTTCCCACTTCTTCAAAGGATTAATTGTTCCTCTTTTGGCAGGCAAGGAAGGTATTGCAGATTTTTGTAACAAGCCCTTTGTTGTGTCATTGCTAAAAATGCTCTCCCAGTCTGTGGGTTGTCTCGGTACCCTCTTGGTAAAGTCTTTGGATGCACACAGGTGTTTTATCCTTAGCAAATCCCATTTGTCAATTTCAGGTTCCCCTGTATATGTACCCTGTCCTATTGCAAGTAGCCCTTATATTCCCTGGACCACGGTTCTTAGACTTGTCCTGATTCCTTTGTTAATGGTCCTGATTACTTGGGGATTTTCTTCTAGGTCTGTGATCCACCTTGAGTTTGTTCTTGTGCATGGAGTGAGATAGACATCTTGTTTCACTTTTCTGTATGTGCATTTCCACTGTTTTTGGCACCACTTGCAAAATGGGGTGTTGCCCTCCCATTTGATGCTTTGGAGTCCTTGTCAAAGATCAGTTGTCTATGTGCTGATGGTTTCTATTCTTTTTCTTTTTTTTTTTTTTGATGGGCATCACTGCATCTGGGGGTCGTGGGCGCTACACAGTCACCGCTGGATTTGAACCGCCACGCTTGCGGGCTGCAGTTCCGCACTCAACCACTTATGCCACTGGGGCTCAGCTCTATTCTTTTTCATTTGTCCATATATCTATCATTATGCCAGAATCATGCTGTTTTGACCACTGTGGGTTTGTAATAGGTGTGAATGACAAGTAAAATCAACCCAATTGGGGCTGAGCCTCGGTGGCGTAAGTGGTTGAGTGCAGAACTGTGGGCCGTGGACTTGGCGGTTCAAATCCAGAGGCAGCTCTCAGGAGCAGCACTGGGTAGCACCCACGACCACCAGAGGCAGTGATGCCCACAAAAACAAAAACAAAATCAGCTTACCTAATATGTCCTTCTTCTTGAGGAGTTCTCTGCTAATTCTGGGCTTCTTCCCTCTTCTTATGAAATTGGTGGTCAGTTTTTCCAATTCTTTTAAGAAGGTTGTTGATATTTGAATCAGGATAGCATTAAATTTATAAAGTGCCCTGGGTAGGATGGATATCTTTACTATATTGAGTTTTCTGATCCATAAGCATGGGATATTCCTCCAATTGTGGGGTTTGCTTTGGATTTCCTATAGTAGGGTCTTGTAGTTTTCCTTATATAGAGTTTTTGGTTTGATATATCCTTACATATTTCAGTTTGTTCTTGACTATGGTGATTGGTACTGCATTCTTGATCTCCTCTTCCACGGTCTTGTCTGATGTATACCGTAAGCCAATAGACTTCTATTTGTTAATCTTGTTTCCTGACATGCTTCCATATTCCTCTATCACTGTCAGTACTCTGCTTATGGAGTTTGGGGGATTTTCAATGTATAGAATCATGTCATCTGCAAATAATGATAATTTCCTCTCCTCCACTCCCAGTTAAATACCTTTGATGTCATTCAATTGTCTTACGTTGTTAGTTAGGACCTCTAGTATGATACTGAATAGAAGTGGGGACAAGGGCATCCTTGTCTGGTTCCCTTTTTCAGTGTGATTGTTTTTGTCTTTTTTCTATCGACTGTGTTGGTAGCTTTTGGCTTTTCATCGATAGCTTGTTTTAACTTGAGAAATTTCCCTTCCATTCCTATCCTCCTGAGCATATCAATTAGGAATGAGTCCTGGATGATGTCAAGCGCTTTTTATGCATCTATATCTTGGGCTTCTTCACTTTTTCCCTATCAGTGTGGTATATAATATTGATAGATTTTGGGATGTTAAACCATCCCTGCATCCCTGGGATGCATGCAACCTGGACCTGATGGATGCTTTGTTTTACATACAGTTGTATTCTATTGGCCAATATCTTGTTGAAGATTTTTGCATTTATGTTCATTAGAGATATCAGTCTACAGTTTTCTATTCCTGTGGGGTCCTTGCCCTGTTTAAGTATCAAAGTTATACTGACTTTGTAAAATTAGTTTGGGAGTTTGCCACCTTTTTCTAACTCTGAAATACTCTGGAGGATCAGTGTCAGCTCTTCCATGAATGTTTTGTAGAATTCTCTGATGAACCCATCTGGTCCGGAAGTTGTTTTCGTTGGTAGCTTCTAGAAAACCATATCTATTTCTTCTTTTTCTATGGGTTTGTTTAAGTTCTTGACTGTATCTGGTATGGTCTAGGGAGAAATTGTTTTTCCAAGTATTTGTCCATGTCTTCCACATTATTGAACTCATTACAGACTTTAATAGCACTTTGTGAATATCCTTTTAATGTCATTGGGGTCTATTGTGGTGACCCTGGTTTCATTCCTCATCCTGAGTTGTTGTTTGCTCTTTCTTTTCTTTGGTCAGGTTTGCCAGTCTGTTGATCCTTTCAAGGAACCAGTTTTTTGCTGTATTAATCTTCTGCATTGTTCTTTTGTCTTCCAAGTGGTTCGACTCTGCCCTGATTTTTATATTTGATTTCTTTTGTGGCAGCAGGGATTGTTATGCTGTCTCTGTTCTAGTTGTTAGAGGTTTTGTGAAAGCATATCCATCATAAATCTCTCTTATTTTTTCATATATGTCCTTAATACCGCTGATGACTGCTTTCACCATTTCCCCTAGATCTTAATACATTGTATTCTCATTCTCATTACCTTCTAGAAACTTTCTGATTTCCCCTGTAACCTGCGTCAGTACCCACCCATGTCCCAGAAGATCATTATTCATCTTTCAATTGTTTGCCCTTCTTTTCCTAGTCATCTTTTTTCTTGATCTCAAGCTTTATGGCATGGTGATTTGAGAAGGATATATGTGTGATCTCTATGTGTTTGTATTTATGCTGGCTTGACGTGTGTCCCAGCATGTTGTCTATTTTCGAAAAAGTGCCACGTGCACTTTCGTGCTTTGTGAATATTGTGAATGTGCATTTTTTTTACATTTGGGTGAAAAGCTCTAAATACGTCTATCAGATCTAGTTGCCTAATTTTAGTGTTTAGCTCTACAGGCTCTTTGCCAAGCTTACTTCCCAATGACCTATCTTTCTGGGAAAGCAGTGTAATAAAGTCTTCTTCTATAATTGTTGAATCTATGATATCATGTTCTGAAGAGTTTGACAAATTCTGTGAGTCTCTCATTTGGCACATATTTATCTTTGTTATGCGCACTGGTTCCTGGCAAAGTGGTCCTTTGAGCATGATGAAGTTCCCCTCTCTATATCTTTCCATGGTTTGAACACTGAGATTGGTTTTGTCTTTGACTGGGATTGTGACTCCTGATTTTTTTGAGTTGCCGATGGCCTAGTGTATCTTCTGCCAGCCTATTATTCTTAGTTCATCCTTGTTTACAACTTAAGATGTGTTTCCTGGCGGCAACAGATTAATGGGGTAGGTTTTTCAAGTGAGTCTGCAAGTTTTTTTATTTTAGTGTAGGATTTAAGACCATTGACATTAAGCGTTATTATCATGATCTGTAAATTCATTGCTGACATCTTGTGCCTTTTAATTGGGTGTTTTCCTAGCATCCATCTTATCATGGAGTTGTGTCTTTGTGGGGACTTCTGCACTGCTTTCTTTTCCTTTTGTGGCCATTTATGTGGGCAATTGGTATCTGCTAATTGGCTTCTTGGTTGGAGTTGGGCTAGATGGTGTTATACTGTTTGTGTTTGGTGGATGTTGGACTTTTGGCCATAGTGAATTGGCAAGGATCTTCCTCAGGGTTGAGTGTCTTGCAGCATGTTCTTTAAATTCTTCCTTGTCTTGGAAGACCTTTCTCTCTCCTTCTATCTTAATAGATAATCTGGTAAGATAAATGCTTTTAAGGAGACTTGTTTTCTTTCAGGTTTTAGAAGATGTTAGTCCACTCTTTTCTCCTCTTCATGGTTTCTGTTGGTATGTCTGAGCATATTTACCTGAAAAACCATGGTATGTGACTATCTTCCTTTCTTTTGTTGCTCTTAAAATTTTTCTCCTTTTCCTCAACTTTGTCTAGTTTAACTATTATATGCCTTGGTGAGTTCTTCCTGGGGTTTAATTCTCTCTGCTTCCTGTATGAGTGACTGATTCTCATTCATTCTGGTGAGAACGTTTTCTTCCAAAATTTTATGGTAGGCCAATAATTCAGATGTTGTTCTTCTTTATAGCATCAGTCATTGATCTCAGGTTTTTTTTCAGCCTATTTTTTTATGTTGTTTGGTTTTTCTTTCTTGTTTGCTGAGGTCTGCCTGATTGTCTTCAAGATCACTGATAGGGTTCTCAGTCTTCTATAGTGTCTTTGTGAGATCTGTGATCTTGTGTGCAGATTCTGCTACTTCATCTGTTAGCCCCTGTATTTCCCTTTGGTGTATGGAATTCATATCCTCTGTCATGAACTTCAACCCCTCTATCGTGCCCTTCATCCCCTCTATCATTGCATCCTTAGTTGGTATAGCTTCCCTCATCTCCTGTATTATGCCAAGCAGCCTTCTGAAAATTTTTTTGTGGGAGATCCATGTCACGTGGATCTATGAGTGTCTTTAGCTCTGCTTATGTGGTCTGTCTTTCTTGTTTTCTTGTTGGGAGTGATACAGTATGCTGTTATTTATGTGATGATTTTGAAAAGTTTGTTGCCATATTTCTGGGAGACCAAGAGACCCTATGTTCTTTCACTGTGTGATTGGCAATGATGTTTTCAAGGGATACCACGGCCTATTATGGAGATGGGTCAGGCTGTTGTGTTGGCAGGTGTTGTGGTGACTCAGTGGTCAAAAGCAGTGAGAGGTGATGAGCACCAGTGGGTACAGCTGTGGGAAAGCCAATTTGACTGGTGATTATCTCTGGTATAGTGGTAGGGATATAGGGGACTAATGGGCAGGTGGCAGCACCATTCAGGTTTAAGATGGTGTGACTGATATGAGCTGGGGGAGATATCAGAAACAGGTCACTGGTTCCCTATATTTTGGATCTAGGCAAGTTTTGAGGAAAGGGTGCCTTTTGGGCATGGGATGTATTCTCCACTGTTCCACTGAGAATACGGATTGGGAAGGGTCAGGGCAGCAAAGAGTTGCCATAGATGCAAGCAGTGCCTCTCTGAGGTCTCAGGGGCTGGCACTTGCTATGCATGCCTCCAAGGATCCAGTGTTTGACTCCCTTAAGCTCTGGAGGCTGGCAAGGCCTGGCACATGATTCAGATTTGCTGCAGCATAGGCCAAGGTGGTCCACAGCTGGCCTACAAAGACTCAGTCTACATCTCTGTTTCACCAGGGCTCCTACCAAGGTGGCAGGTAGTGGGCCTACAAGACCCCAGTCTGCAATTTAGAATCTCTGAAGCTCAGACCAAGGCAGTGTGCTGTGAACCTGCAAAACCCTATTCTTAGTCTCCCTTTCTCTGTGGTTGCACGCATGGGAAAGGTAGGCAGTGGACTTGCAAGATCCTGGTCTGCGTCTCCACTTCCTTATGGCTCTTGGTACCACTGTGAGCTGAGGACCTACAAGCCCTCATCCTCCTGTCTGTTTTCATGTGACTCCAGGTGAGTTTGTGGGCATCAAACTTGTAAGGCCCCAGTCCGCCACTTGAACTTCCACATCTCAGGTAAAGGTGGCATGTGAAGGGGTTGCAAGACCCTAGTCTGCTCCTTGGACTTCCCTGGACTCCGACAGAGGCAGAGTGAGGCACATTTCACTGGGTTGGGAGATGCAGGGGCTTCCAGAAGCCACCATGCTGGGGAAATGTTAGGCACGAAGTGCGGGCACCGCTCCCTGTGGATGGTGAGATGCGGGAGCTACTGGAGCTACAGACGTGACTACTTAGTGCTTGGAGTTGACCCAGGCACTAGTGCTGGGTGTATCCAGCATCAGGCAATCAAATATGCTGTGAGTTAGGCCCTGGATCCTGGGTAGCTGCTGGGAGGGACCAGAGATTATAGGCAGAATTACTGTTAAGCCCAGTGCAGGGAGGGGAACCATGGGAGACTGGCACAGCAACCCCAGGTGGGAGTTGAGAGTGGACAGCTGCTATGTGGTGGTCAGTCCCAATCTTGGGAAGCTCTACACGATAGCCTTCCTGTTCCTGGGGCAGCGACCAGGCCAGGGGGTGAATTTGGGGGCAGGGGAGGGCAATGGCTGGTAGCAAAGCACTCAAGGGTTGCACCACTGGTGGGAAGCCCATATGTCTCCAGAACTCCAGGACTTGAAACAAAGCAGAGTCCGGGCAGGGCCTCCTCCTGAACAGGAGGACATTCGTAGGGACATTTCCACTCATCAGAATACTTCCGATTGACCTACCAGACATCAGACTCATTGGCGCTCCCCACATGGGCTGCTTACCTGGGCATCATCTTGAAGCCTCCTCAGCCCACTTGATTTTGTAAATGAGAAAATGTACATAATCCATAAAGAGATACTTTATACCCCAGTTCTGAACCTCAGTCCTCCATTCACAGCCCACGATTGACTTTCATGGCAAGGAAGTGGCAGTCAGGTGGCATGGGGGATGTAAGAAGCAATTGCTCTCTTTGATGTTCATATTTTTCCTTTGACTCTGTTGTCTCTCTCGTTCTATGTTTAATTTCTTTTCTTCTTTCTCCCTTAATCCCTTGCTTAAGAGTGACTCTGGGTAGTAGACGGACATTTTATTTTTTCCAAATCTGGTATAAACTTTCAGGGACTCCTGAGACAATGGTTGAAGACTGAGTTCTTCACCGTCACTTTCTCCCATTTCACATTTTGAGACTGAAAGAGTGAAAATAGTTTTTTAAAAGAGCAGTCACATGATTTCTTGTTTTCCACAAAAGAACCCAGATGACTGTGTCTCTGTTAAAAGAAATCTAAAAATTAAAAGGCCAAACTGTTAATAATCGAAGACAATTTTCATAGGGATTTTGAACAGCAGAATTCACTGGAAGACTTGCATAGGCAAAATGACATAAAGGAAAAAACCTGTTGCTATAATGAGTGTGGTGTGTAATTGCTTTGGGATGTCAGCCTAACCCCATGTTTATTCTAGTGCATTTCACTCTGTCAGTAAGGTGTTCGTTCCTAGTGGTTTAGTCTCGCTAGTGACAAGAAGTGCTACTTTGCAGGGAAGCAGATCCTAATAGAGAGATATGGATGAGATTTTGACAGCACAATAGAATTCCTAGAAATACTGCCCACTTTCTGTATTCATTCTTATTTTTGTGAAATTCTTAAGCCAAGCCCATCACAACTACTATAGCATGCATGCAATGAAAACAGCCCCATGCTTAAAATTGTTGTTCAAATCATCAGATGCAATCTGTTTTTATGACTTTAGTCTCCACCTCAGAGGTCTTGGTTTCCTTGGTTCTTTACCTGTAGCCATCAATTAATTTGAATGTATGATGACCCCATGTTTCAGGGTAGAACTGTGCTTCATTTTTCAATGGCTATAAACTTATGAAAGTATTTACCCAGGGTTTGAATTTGCACTGCTTTCAGTTAGTAGTATGCAAAAATCTCTGTGCTGACCAAAAATGTTTGTTCCTAAGCAGACATTCGAAACAAAAGATGCAAATAAAAGACTCCCTGGGTAGATCCTTCCAGGCAGACATGGGTAAGAGAGGATCGGTTTCTTGAGTTCTCGTGCAGTGAAAACAGTAAACATGCTCAGCTGCTCATCAAAAGCCTGAAGGTTTTAGTCCATCCAGAGGTACCCCACATAAAGGTGTGCTGATCTGTTTCTTACAATTGAGCCCTGAACGTCCAGGTCTCCTCAGACATATATGGGTTATTAAGCATTCATTGATTTATGTTGTCATTGTTGGTTACAATTGAGTTGATTCTGCCTCCCAACTCCATGGAGACCAGGAAATTATCTTTCCTATAAATCACATTTTTTGCCCATTTTTCCCTACAGTCAAGGAATCTCATGTCACTGAATTTTGAAGAAGAGATCTGCTTTATGAAATAGTGAACTCCTTGTTATATAAATGCTTGCTATATCCTTGGAGATATGCACCTAAGAGACTAATTGAGCATTAACTGGATGGTATGACAAGTAATTGTGTATTAAGGGATGATAATTAAATTAGGTTACTTTGAAATTCCTTTCAGTATTATAATTCTATGATCATAGCCATTCAACTGGTTACCACAGAGAAGGTTTCAAGATCTAACATGATATTCCTAATGTTTTCTGTTCAAATTTATCTTGTCAATTTATCAGCTCCTACTCTGTATCTGACCAGACTGAAAAAACCAGTTATCTTCTTATATTCTGGTTCCTTTTATCTTTGAGCTGGATTATCTGTCTCTATGTCTTCATAGATTCTACACTTGTGCTTCTTTCAGGATTCTACTTAAACACTATACCCTCTGTGAAGTATTTTCAGATCATGTAAGACTGTTTTAGGTATTCATATTCTGTACTCCCAAAGAAGTGAGTTTATCACAACTGTGTCTTAATTTACTAATATTTTTGTCTGTCTAGGAGATTGTAAGGCTTTTGAGGGTAGACTTATGTTTTGTTCTCTCCATATTTCCAGTAACAAGTTTGTTGCCTTTTGTTAGGTGCCAGTGTGAATGAAAAAAGAAAGTTGTCAGTATTTCTAGGAATTCTATTGTGCTGCCCAAACCTCACTGATATCTCTTTATTAGGATCTGCTACCCAACAAGGATCTTTGCAAAGTAGCACTCCTTGTTACCAGAGAGACCAAATCACTAGGAACAAAAGCCTTACTGACAGAGTGAAATGCAGGAGAATAAATATTGGGTTAGACTGAAATCCCAAATCATAAGTCTGACTACTTGTGACCCTGTGTAACACCATGAAACCTGCCATCCTGCCATCCTGCCCTGCACCCTTGTTACCATTGCTTTTATGTTTGAACCCATTGTTGCAGCTGCTGTGTCCATCTGGCTTGTTGAGAGTCTTCTTTTTTCCTGCCCCTCTCCTAAGTGCAATGTTCTTTACAGGGTCTGGTCTCTCCTGATAACTTATCCAAAGCATATGACATGAAGTATCACCGTCCTTCCCACTAGGAAGCATTCTGGCTGCACTTCTTCCCAGGTAGTTGTTGCTTCCTTTGACAGGCCACTGTACTTCATTATTCTTCATTAGCATCACAATTCAAATGCATCGATTTTTCTTTGGTCTTTGTAAGCCAATGTCCAACTTTCACATGCATATAAGATGAAAGGAAATACCATGACTTGGGTCAGATACACCTTCGTCCTAAATGTTGCTTTCTTGCTTTTCCACAGTTTAAATAGATCTTATGCAACAGATTTACTCCATGCAGGGTGCTCTTTGATCTGTTGACTGTGCTTCCGTGAGCATTGACTGTGGATCCAAGCAAGACGAAGTCCTTGACAGCTTCAATCTTTCCTTCCTTTATTTTGATGCTACTTATTGGTTCAGTTGTGAGGATTTGGGTCTTCTTACACTGCGTTGTAATACAAACTGAAAGCTACAAGTCGTGCTTTTCATGAGCGAGTGCTTCAAGTCCTGCTCACTTTCAGAAAACGAAGTTGTGTTATCTGAGTATTGCAGGTTGTTAAAAAGCCTTCCATCTTGATGCCATATTCTTCTTCATATCAATCAGCGCCTCTGATTATTTGCTCAGCATAAAGATGGAATAAATATAGGGAGAGAAACATACCCTGAAGACATCCTTCTTGATCTTAAACCATGTAGTAAGTACCCCTTATTCTACTTGTAAAACTGCCTCTTGATCCATTTGTATGAACATGTATGATCACAATTACATCTTCTGGAATTCCCATGAGTTATGGTCATTAATATGATTCTTCTAGCTTTGGCTCCATATATATTAAGATTCTGGACTTTATATACCTGTGGCTGTTAGGTAGCAAGATAAGGTAGCAAGTTCCTTCCCTGTCCAGGGGCCTGCTATAGGAAGTTAGAA
>PVJH01002972.1:128818-153670 GCA_004026705.1 Nesogale talazaci
AACTTTAGTAGAAGTCGTGACCTGAGTCACACTCTTGTTTTCTTGAGGGCATCTTTAATTTGATCTAGCTAGGGAGGGTGACTTAAAACTTAGTTTTTTTTTCATGAGGCATAAAATGCTGGTTCAAGAAAGCCAGAACTCTATTTCCCAGACTGAGCTTTGACAGAAGAAAGAACCCCTATGGATTCTGACTCTGGATCCTGCATTTGTCTCACCCCTGCCTGAACTTCAGATTTTGGACTAAACAGTGTCCACCACTCCATGAGAAATTTTCTCAACATTTTGAGAGTTTCTGTAGGACTTTGTAGTGAATCACAGAACTCAAAGACATGGAGGAATATACTCAACGGAGTGTGGGAAGAATGGAGTAGTATTTTGGAACAGTTGAGTAGTTGAGATGATTCCAATCTCAAATTTCTTGAAATTAATATTAATTTGATTAATATTAATCCTTACAAAATAAATTATAATCACATTTCATTCTTCACATGGCTATCCATAGTTTCTTATGATCCACACTATTGAAAACTTTTGCATAGTTAATAAAACACCAGTAGACATCTTTCTGGTATTCTCTACTTTTAATTAAGATTCATCTGAAGTCACCCATTGGTATTTCTTGATCCAAGTCCTCTGAATCCAACCTGAATTTCTGGAAGCTCCTTGGCGATGTACTGCTACAATAGTTGTTGAATGATCTTCAGCAAAATTTTACTTGTTTGTGGTATCAATGATGCTATTGCATAATTTGTACATACTATTGGGTTACCTTTCTTCAAAATGAGTACAAATATGTGGAATTTTTGCATCAGTTGGTCACATAACTGTCTTCCAAATTTGTAGGCAGAGATATCAGCTTGTTGAAACATTTCTGTTGGTATTCCATCAATCTCTGGAGACATGCTTTTGGCTAATGCTTTCAGTGTAGCTTGAGCTTCTGCCTTCAGAACTTTTGGTTCTTGCTCATATGCTGTCTTTTGAAATAGTTGGATGTCCACTACTACTTTCTGTTACACTGACTATCTGACTTGAAATTTGTCTTTAGTTATTTTAGTTTAAGATATGCAAAGTGAGGGAAGGGAAAACTGAGGAACTATGTCAAGGGCTCAAGTAGAAAGAAAACATGTTGAAGATGATGATGGCAACATGTATAAATGTGCTTGACACAATGGATGTATGTATGGATTATGCTAAGAGTTGTATAAGCCCCTAATAAAATTATTTTTAAAATATGCAAAGTGTGTTCTTTTGTCCCTTTAACACTTAGGTCTTTGCACATTTATTTTTTTAGATGAACTTGTTTATCCTTAAAGACCCAAGTACATCTCAATTTTATTTTTACTGCTCAAAACCTAAGTTTTGGGAATAAGGAGCCTGGAGGGATTTTTGTTTATATATATATATAACAGATATATATATATATATATATATATATATATATATATATCTTTCCACATTTCATTGTCATATTTTACTTTGTAAAATACTTCTCAGCTGCCCTTTTTGATTTTCTGTTGTTATTTGACTTTGATTCTTCCATTTGCCTTAGCTACTCTATGATAAGAACATGTTCAGAGTCTCTTTTAGCACCTTCTTTCCTGTCTTCTTAATGAACTTTTGCTTTCTTCACGTATAATGTTCTAGATATCATAGCTCATACCATAGCTCATCAGGTCTTCTGACATTAGTGCTCAATGCATTGAATGTGTACTTGCAGTGCTTTCAAAATTCCAAAGGATGTACTAAGGTCATATTATGGTTCTCACGGATTTTCTGCAACTTCTTTTTGAACTTACCTATAAGAGTAACTGATTGTTCCACAGTTAGCTAGCCTTGTTTCAGCGGCTGATATCAATCTATTCTCACAGATTTCATTTATGTATATCCCATATGGACAAATCCATGTGTGTAGTTGCTGCTGGTATTGATGAAAAGAGTATTTGTGATGAAATAATTGGTCATGCACAGTTCTATCATGTGAACTCTAGTTTTGTTTTTCTCAAGGTCATATATTCAACCTACTGTTGCTTCCTCTTTATTTCCAACTTCTGCATTCTAGCCTTCAATAATCATCACTGCCTCTTAATTGTAAGTTTGATCAATTTTACACTGAAGAAGTTAACAAAATTTTTCAATTTCTTCATTACTAGCTTAAGTTATTGATACATAAATTGAATAATAGCAGTTGCGGTAGGCTGGGTTCTCTAGAGAAGCCAAACCAATGACACTTGCATGTGTGGGTATCTAGAAGAAATTTTATATCAAGAAAAAGCATACAAATATGGAGAAGTAGACTTATATAGATTGTTCTAGTCCATATGACTGGTATTCATTGGAGGTTTCTCTGACTCATGTTCCTGTAGAAGCTGATTAATCTGATAAAAAGAAACAGGAGGGCCATAGTGTAATGGATACAGAAGTTAATGAATCTGAGGCTGGCCAACCAAGTCCATGGCTGGCAGTCCACAAATAGCTCTTGGAATCCTCATGCAACACAGCAGGAGATTGATAAACCAGAGGCAGGAACCAATCCAGTAAAAGGCTAAGGGCCAAAGAGTCTTAGCTCTGCTCAGGATTCCTTTTTATACCAAAGTTCACACTCCCAAGGAGATAGCATCAGGCTACCATCTGATTGATAGGCTGTGTTCCACTCCTTCCTTCTCTGAAATAAGTCACCTTGTTGTCAATTCTAACGATCAAATTATATTGAATGGATTTCCTTGTATGTGGATAGATATTATCCTATCCTAGATATTAGACAGTATTGTTATTCAAGATAGATCTTGAAATGTCCTTTTGCACAATGAATGCAATGCTATTTCTCTTGAGTTTGTCATTCCCAGCATAGTCAGCCATGTGTCTGCCTAGTTAAAAATGGTCAGTACTGGTCCAGTTAAGCTCACTAATTCTAGAATACCAAATTTTAAGCATTACATTTTTGGCAGTCATGTGCTTATGTTAATTTTCTGATTGAAATGTAGGGGTGGAGTCTAGCCTGTTAATCTGGAGATAGCCATTGAGTAGCCAATGAGGCTTCTATGTGGGCAAGGCTTTCTCCTGAGACTTCTGGGAAATCTTGCGATATTTCCCTCATGAAGATGAGAAGCTATCTTCCCAAGTTGTTGGGAGTTATAGAGACGATGAGTCATGGAAAAGACAGGCTGGCAGCATTCAAGAAGCTGGAGGAGCCGGCGGAGAGACCACACAGCTTTGCCCTGATGGAGCCAGACCTCTGAATCTGGGGCGGCCACATGGAGCCCTCTGCCAGCGATGAGTTGCTCCTGCTGTTGATGGACCCTGAGTCCTGGAGGCGAGGTGCCCTGCTAGCCCTGAGATTCTGCACCCACTGACCTGTGACTTCGTGAGTCGAAAGATTTTGGGCATATTGGACTGGACTGGGCTGGGATGCTTTCTCCATGTCCCATTCCTTTTGTATATAAACCCTTTCCTTATATTGATATGCGTGTCCTTGAATTTTTTTCCTCTAGTCTGCCCGGACTAACACAACATTTTATTTCCATTTTCCTAGATTCACAGTTCAATCATTCCAAATTTTAATTATTAATATATGTTTGTCACTGTATCTTCTCATTTTAAGTTGTGCCAATAGAAATGTAGGTCCTGAAGGTTTTACACTTATAATTTCCACTGTCCATTTCATTATGGCAGATTCTACAGTGAGAAGTTAGCTCTTCTTCAGTAATATTTTGAATGCCTTCTGACCTGAGGCACTCATTTTCTGGTATCCTCTCTAACAACACCCTGCTGCTATTTATGAAGTTCCAGTATCTGACAACATTCTGCTGCTAATCATAAGGCCTTACATGGCTAATTCCTCCAAAGTGGACAAGCTATTCCCAGACTGTTCTTAGTGAAGCCACTTTACTGAAACTTGTTTACTTTGGATGATCCTGCTGACATTTGAAATACAGGTAACATAACTTCCTGCATCTGAGAAACTCATAAGCAAGTAAAGTATGATATACTGACAAGCTGTAGAGTGTGGTACATAGCATACTTGCAATCTAATTAATAAAATTAGTATTTAAGTCCAGTGGCCAGTAACTGGACATTGGTAGCATTGCAAGTGTTTAATAAATAGAAAGAGAGAGAGCGAGCGAGGGGGTGGGGAAATGAAATTGAAAGCATTCGTCTGACATAAAGGCCTAATCACTTTGCATATATTTAGCCTTGCACGTCATGATGGAAACTTTGGGTGGAAGCAGCAGCTCAGAGCATCGCCCTTTTCTATGAGTTAATCACCATCCAGAAAGATATCAAAGTTCACAGCCCACATTTTAATGACTCCGAGATGAGAGTCAATAGCAAATCTTTGTGTAGGTAGTAAAGCCTTTGCTATATAATACGCAGAAAGATTCCCAGAGTTTTGTAAGTCTCTCATAGTATTTTGTGCCAGCTTACCATCTCATGGGAAACCTCTTTCATTAAAACCACTCCTTTTTACATAACAGCGACTGTCCAGAGTTTACTTTTTAAATATAAAATATGTACCTAAGATTTAGATCCCAACCCATGTTAACGGACACAGGTTATTCTATGGAGTACTTGATATTATTTGATATAATTCTTTATTACCTCAAAACAATGCCTTTGGCGTAGCAGTCACAGAAAGACTCTGATGTTAGGAAACCTTTGTAGGTCTTGCTACCTGCCTACCTACAGAAGGAGGCCTGCCAACAGACTCTTGTACAAAGAAGCTCAGTGTCTGAAGTATCCATCTGGAGAATAAAGGGGGAAAAGATGAAGACACAGAGTTTTTTTGTTGTGTGGCCTTGCCCATTTTTAAAATTAGTATCCATTTTCTTAGTATATGTAAGGTGTCTCAGTGCCTCACTCTGTTTTCTTGTGAAGATGTGAAATTCTCTGTCGTCAGGGTGTGTCTCCTTGCCACAACTTAGAAGTGTAACATTTCAACCTTTGAAAATAGATTGAACCTTTGTGGCTACTTATGCTTTATCGGTCTTCTTAAGAACAACAACCACAAATATGTTTTTAAAGTCTATATTTGTGTCAAAAATATGTTAACAAGACTTTTTTTTTGCAGAAAATGTTCAAATAAAGTTTAAGAAGTTTATTGGTAGAGAACCTACAGTGATAGTGTGGTAACAACATCTTTTTATTCCATAAGCAATTAAGGTGCTCTACTAATCTTCGTTTGGTGAAATGCTTTATCTTACCGAAGGGAGTTACTTGTTGATGTTTGATGTCAGAGGGTCTTTCCAGGGACATTTGCTGTCAGCAGAAATGTTTCTAGGACACCCAGTCCTCATAAGTCAATAAAAATAATTGAAACCTGGATCCTGGTAAGTAACTAGAATCTGTAAAGCCATTTGCATGTTGAAGCATATTCACTTAATTTATAGCTTTACCTAATAAAATCTAAAGAGTTCTAGCTACTTAACTATTTAGTCTTTGTATATCAATTTGGAGTTGAGAATTTGAAAGACATTAAAAAACAGAACAACACATTGTCATTGAGTCCATGCTGACTCATCCTGACTTTCTAGGATGGGGTAGAAAGGACGCCCTTCTGGGTTTCTGATACAGTCACTCCTCACTAGCAAGCCTCATTGTTCTCACCTTCATCAGCTCATGGTTTTGAACTTCTGACCTTGCAATTAGCCATCCAGTGGCCAGCGACTACACACTAGCTCCTCTTTTTTACGTACTCTCCTATTGTAGAATCAAATTAATCATTTTCATCAATCTTTTACTTTTTTCATCAATCTTTTCCCTTTTACTTTTTAACAATCAATTTGACTTTTTTAATACAATCTGTTGAAAGACCTAGAGATGTTGCTCCTAAGGGGGTGGGGGCTGGGGAAAAGAATCTTAAGGCAAGAAATAAAACATTTATATTTTATATTGATGACAGCACAGTTAAAAAACTTGGAGAAATTCAACTGATTGAGAAATCTGCTTTAAATATACCTTTATAATTTTTTTCTCATTTGCTTCAATTGAACTTGTAAAATATTCATTCCAGTTCAGAAAGGAGAATAAAGGTGCTATACCAAAGTTACTCAGCCAAAAAGCTAACAAAGGATTGAGCTGAGATTCAAATTTGACTTTAAAATCTATAGTTTAGATGGCATATTTTAACTTTACTCAACAAAAGAATCGAGTGACAGACCCTCCAAGTGTTTATTAGTATGCACTTGGAACTCCAGGCAGAAACAAAATACAAACAAAACCCGAAAGATCAACAACTCTCTAAACCTCAAAAAGATAGAACTTATTTTCCTTTAGAAGAGGCAAGTCAAGACAGAAAGCTGATGGAATTAAACAAAGTTTTAACATTTAACTCTGACAATCCTCATGGTTTCCTCCATCTTCCTAAACCAAGGTTCAGGAGCACTAATTAACTGAGGAGTTTATATCTCCTTTATCGCCATTCCCTCTGACTGCTGATTTGAAGATGTGAATCCACTAGATTATCTAACAGGGAGAAGTAAATCCAAATTTCAATGACATAGAGATGAGAACCCAGGAAAACACCCAAGAGTATGACTGGCAATTAATTAGATAGATAACATCTCACACTTGGAAAGGGCCTCGGAGGTCTAACTCAATCTCACAGCTCATGTAGGAATCCTTCCCCCAGCAAGGCTGACAAATAACCACTGGGCATTCGCTCTGCTGAGGGGACTATCCCTCCTCTTGGAGCCATACGTTCTACTGTGGTTAGATTGGCTCTGGCTATTCAAATGTCTTGCTTTGTCTTAATTTGGGTAGATTAGAGAAACAATTCATAGACACTCTTATAAGAGAGAGTTTTATATGAAGCGTAAGTGTACATTGAGAAAGCATCCCAAACCTGTGCTGTCCAAGTTCAACAGCCCTTATGTACAAGACTGGTCCTCCCCAATCTCACAAAACACACACAATGATGCCCAATGCTGAAGGAAAGCCGAATTGGTGAGCCTGTAGGCATCGCAGTGCTAGCAGGGGTCTCCATGCGTGGCTTCTCCAGCACCCAGGGCTGCATCAGGGTAGGTCTGTGTGGCTTCTCCTCAGGGTTGTTTCACAGGAAGTGAACCTTGCCCGCTGAGGCAGAGAATTAGCTAAGGCAGCTGCTCCCTGGTCCAACCATCAGAGAGTAAGCAACTAGACAGGTGAGGCTCATGGAGTCATTTATCTCTCAATTAATTGTCTTAATCGCACAAGTCATTTATCCCTTCAATTAATTCCACATGTGTTCATTGGCCAGCTTGGCACAATATCACATGTTTGAATAACGTGGATTCTTCTGGTAAATTGTAAGTTCACCTTTCAAACGTAGTAATGCCTTTCAGAGACTTAAACAGGGCTATCACTTGTGTTTTCCTAGGCGATTTCCTAATATTTGACGTCAGCTCTCTTGACATTCTTAAAAATATTTTTTCCTATCAAAATGATCCCCTCTTTCCATATGCACTAACTTCTTAATGCTGCTCAAGTAATCACTTTTTTGAATGCTGTTTTTATTATTATTATTTGGTGTGCGAATTGCCTGTAACAATATAATATACTGAGTTCCAGCAGTATAGGCTTGTGCATTGCTGTAATGTTTAATAACTTCTTGTGGTATTTCCATATTAAGGTGGACTGTGGATTAGGAAGAAATGCCAGGCATGTCAGAAATGTCTGAAAATCAGTCAGGAAAACCCAATTAGCCTCTTCAGCAACCGATCGTAATTGTACAAGTCTGGCCAGTGGGTTGTCCCATTGTACATAAGGTTATCTTGAGTCAGGAAGGAACTTGATGGAAGCTAATACAACAACAAATGAGGCCAAGTTCTCTCCTTGATCTGATCAAACACGTCTTTCTGATCGTTGTTTGCTAGTGGTACATTGTGTTTGCCTGTAGCAACTGCTCCCTCTCTCATCAAGCCACGGGATTTTCACCGAATGGAAATTGTTTTCTTACTGCAGAATTGTTACTTGCCTCAGAAGCCACACCACTGTTCAGAGACATCAACTAACACGCTTGTCACCAAGGGAATTTGCACGCCAGTAAGCTTTTTGTCTATCTAGTATCACATCTCTGAAAATAAAGAGAAAAACCAGGTAAGAGACAAGTTTACCAGCAAGTTTGACAAATAGCCTCAGAGGGAGATTCGGAAAGTTGGTAAAAGCCACCAGAGTCAAAGTAATTTCTCAAAAAAAACAAAACAATCTGTGGCTAAGCTGTGCTCCACTAGGCCACACCTGTTTCAAAACCACCAAACGTTCTGCAGAGAAACACAGATGCCAGGCCTGACAGTTTCTAAGGCAACAAGATACCAATCATCACAGCATATATGAAAGATAGAAAGAGATACTGGGGACGACACAGTCTCATTTCCTCATCAATGCAACAATATCACAGCACTTGGAAGAAGCTGTGCCTGAGAGTAGCTCCTCAAACCAGGCCTAAGGTTGGACTGGACTGCAGGAGGTTCAGAGGTCGCATACCCAGCAGAGGGTTTCTAGAGCCTGTTGTCTACACAGTAATCCTACAGCATAAGTGAGACGTCCTTGTGAACTTCTTAGGGAAAGGAGACAAGATACAGCTCCTTTCTGTTCTAATTTTCTTCCCTGTCAAATAGAATGGAGGAGGTGCTTATGTGGCTCAAATTCATGAGAGTTTCTACTTGGTGAATAGAAGCCAGTGAATTTGGAACACACACACACAGTTATCATTTATCTTATTAGGCTTTCTAATGAGTAGGTTAAGAAATCATTATTATGGAAAAATATAGCTGTGGCCCTGCTTTCTGACCACTGGAATTTAATAAAGATGCATAGCAAGATTTCCTTTGTGACATTTTCAACTTGGGGCAGATATATCAGTAAGAATAAAACAGGAACCTTTGTGGAAGAGTGGTTACACATTGGGCTGAAGTCCTCAGTGTCAGCAGTTCAAAGCCACCAGCCATGAAGAAGAATGATGGGACTATCTGTTTCTCTGAAGAATAAAGCAAAGAGTATGTGCTGAAAAATGGCATTGGCACAAGATAAAATCTGGAGTCCCGATGGGGACTTGATTCTACTGTTGGTCACCTCACTGCATTGGTGTTTGATTTGACTTTACCTGCATTCTCCTTATTCTCCGTGGGGATGCATTTCTGTTTTCCTGGTATAATCTTCTGTACTCTGCGGGCCCACACCTGTTCTAGACTGGGGTGGATGTGTTGCTTTGAGGGGGAGAAGGTGAAAGACACCACAACTACACAACTACATGGCTCAGGAAATGAGAATTTATGCTTTCATAGACTCCAATGAAATTAAAAATTATCATAAGCACACACAACTCATATTGAATTATGAAGTGGAATTTGAATAGCCACTAGAGGAATAGCTTAAATGATACAATTAGTAAGCTAAAAAACATATTTATTGAAAGTCCTGGTAAAGACAAGAGTTATTTAATGGAAGTATGCAAAATGGTATAGAATGTTCACTGTTAATTATGACAGTAAGAAACAAAACCATCTTCATTTTAATATCAAGAATCACAGTCGCTCACACTCACTCAGTCACTGCCACTGAGTTGATGTCAAGTGGTAGTGAGCGGGTAGAATGTCTCTGTGAGTTTCCTAGCCCATAGCTGACCATGGGGATAGAAGGGGCCATCGTTCTCCTGTGGAGTGGCTGGTGCTTTCGAACTGCTAGCTTACAGATGAAAACAAACCAGTAAACACAACACCCCCAGAGTCCAGACAGCAAAATAAAACATCTAAATGTCACCCTTTGAAAATTGTAGCATGTTTGCTGTCAAAATGTAAATACGCCAAAGAGACATGAACCACAATAAGATTGCACACAGTCCAGTTCCAGGAACTGACTGCTTCGGCAGAATTCTATGTGTGTACTTTGGGATGGTTGCTCACCCCTCATGCCATAGCATGCGCCAATCACAGACATGCTTGTTTACAAATAGGCCAATCCTGTGAATGATGTCTTGTAAATGGCTGTTTTCCTCGGCAGTTAGAATATGCCTTCTTTCCACATAATTTAAGTGTGTTCTATTTCTCATGCTTATTTATATTTTCCACATATTGATGCAACATAGTTTTAGTTGGAATGTAGGGTGCCTCCAATTTTCCCCCATCTTGTTTTGTTTAAATATACTGTAACGGGACTTTTTGTAGCAAGATCTTTTTAGAATGAATTCTTTAATATACTTATTAAAATTTCTGTTCATATTGTCCTCTGTGAATTCATGGCAATTAATTTTCCTAGTTTATAATTCTCCCAGATAGTGGCAGGCTTTTATATTTTTCTAATTTAAAAAATAGCATGACTAAAGTTAAAAGTAAATGGTACATACCATTCTAATAATTTAAGAACTTTTTTTTAAAGAACTTTTCTGGTACTAAAAAATATGAATGGTCCAGGAGAAGTTATTCTTAGTTATCAGTATGATCCACGTTGATTGAATCTTCAGAGTTGATTGTTCAGGACTATCATGTTTTCCTCCAAAAAGTTTGAGATCAAGTGAGAATAGTGCTGTTATCCCAGGGAATATTTTACATCATTAAGGGTTGCTATCACCATCATGTGTTGCTGCAGTGTTGAGTCCAATCTGTGACTCTATAGGACAGAATAGAGCTGTTCCATAAGTCATTTCTAATATTGTGATCTTTACAGGAGCCTCCATCCTCATCTGTTTCCTGGGCAGTGGCTGATAGGTCTGAACCGCTGACTATGGGGTTAGCAGCCTAGTGGCGCCTTTGCTACCAGCTAAGCAAGGAAAATCTCTATAAGTAAATAATCTTGCTTTTGAAAAGTGTAGAATCCGGGTGAAAACACTAATATGTCAGACAATGACTTCTGTTTTGGAATTTAGGCCTTTCACTTCCTTTTCCCAAATACTCCCCATGAGCGTCTTGCTCATTTTTCATGTCTGAGAGACTAGCTTGGCTGCTATCTCAAATGTTCTTATTTCCCTGTGAAATCCCGCCTGTGGAAGCACACAGTGGATTAATGAGGACAAAGCTGTCTCATGTGGGTTGCTTGGCTTCAAGCAGAAGGAAAACAAATCCAAGCAACTCCGTCATAGATCCAGATACGCCCCGCCCCCCCCCCCCCCCCCCCCCCCCCCCCCCACACACACATACCACCTCATCTATAACAAACTGGTTCATAAGCATGAGCCAATGATCACAAAGATGGGATCTTGGAAGGCACAGGACAACATTTTAAAATCACAATCAGGGCAGCTATTAGCATTAAAATCTAACTTCCAAAGTTACATTAAGTTAATTGTATTATCTCCAGATGCAAAACATAGCACATAATCACACCACTCTCTATACCAACAGCTTCCAAAGTAAGTCTTTTCCCCCAATTCCTTTGAGAGATTGCAACACTGCCTTAGACTTTTGGGTTGATAAGCATACTGAGATAGAAACATTGTACAATTCTTGAGATGCGGAAGTCTGAGTGCCCAGGATTGAGCCTATTTCCTCGAATTACCAATGAAGACCAAGACAGGTCATGTAATATCTCTGAATCTCAGTCTCATTTATAAAAAGTGAATAATGCTTTGAGAATGATGAGGGAAACAAATGTACAAATGTGCTTGACATAATGGATGTATGTGTGGAGTGTGATGAGTTGTATGAACCCCCAAATAAAAGACTTTAAAAAGAAAAAAAATACCCCCCCAAAAAAGAATAATGATAGCACTTACCTCCAAATGCTCAATTAAATGTTGCTACTATTATTGTTGCTCAATTAAATGTTGCTACTATTATTGTTGCTTTTACTCAGCACTGGTCAACATTTGGATACTTGCCCTGTCTCCAAGTGGGATTCTTGGCTTCCTGAGAGATTGTCACCACAGCCTTAGAACTGTTGCGCTACAGTTTATGTAAGTGTGAGTCTACGGGTATTTACTGAAAGCTGTAATTCTAAACTCCAAGGAGTCCCAAGGCATTAGCAAAGACTGTGGGAAATTTGCAGAGGACACGAGAGTCACTGCTTTCACTTACACAAGTATTGTCTCACCAGCCGTTCCCACCCTTCGGTGCAAAACAAGCCGACACAATAATAAGAAACATGCCTGGCAACTGGGTCAAGAAAATGGAGCTGAGGACACAGCAGCCACAGAACAGACTGGGGACAGGGAAATAAGCCACCTCCTTCCCTTTAATAAGCAGGCAGGCCAGAAGTCCACAGAAACACATGCACACACAATTCCTACAGCCACTTATGAGGGTCCCTGTTCCTGACCAGGATTTGGCAGTTCTTTGACCACATGTCTTCAAGGCAGGGACAGGCTTGTACTATGTAACCTAGGCTTTCCCCACCTGACGTTTCCCCCATGTCCATTTAAGCCAGGGCTTTGAGTAAAATGTTTTGTCACCTTAGTTATGCACCCACATGGCTGAATAGAATGTCTTTCTCAGCCCATACCACATACAACATTATATGGTAGTTCCCCTAGGTGTCCATTCAAAGTATGTTTAAGAACATGTTCTTAGATTTATCCTTACTGCGGTAAATTGATTGGTCAGAATCTCATTGTATTAGATAGCACCGGAGGAATTCATATTGCTTTCTTAAATATTTGTCAGGCAGTGTTTCTTCTCGCCTAAATCTAACTTCCTTCCTGATGGTAAGTGTGATGAATGGATGCTCTTTTTTTCAGTCACCCTGCTTGCACTAGTAGGCGGAGAGATGGCAGAGTACTCATGAGAGGTCAACGTTGGCCTGGAGCTGGCTCCTTCAGAATGAAAAGGAACAAAAGCTTGAACCAATAAGCTATTCCAGAGCATGCATATCATGCAGCAGAGTCCCTCTCTGGACCAAATTCTGATTTCTGAATTTCAAAAGAGAAGAGCATCTCTCTTTGTATTTGGCTTAAAGAGCAATATTCTTGGATTTCAGTCGACCTCTGCACTCACTTGAGTCTTCTGTTGGGCACATTCTCACCTCTTTGAGAAGTACCTTTGAAAAGCAGTACTGTGAGCACCTACCCACTCTCCTTGAGAGCTTGTAACAGAGTGCTACAAGGCAAGAAAACAAGACAAACTCAAGTATTGGCTCGTTTGTCAAAGGCAAAGCAGCCCCATCTCTTTTCACCACTTTGAGAAGTCTGGCCCATCCGTTTGTCCTGCTGTAGGACTCACATGTGGCTGTGATGCTGGAAGTTCTGCCACTTGTATTTCAGATACCCACAGGGTCACCCTCTCAGGCTGCAGTGGAGCTTCTCGATGAAGACAGACTAGAAAGACGGGTCTGGAGATCTACTTACAAAAAGTGAAATCTCACGCATCCCAACAGGTGATTGTCCAAACAGGATCAAAAGAAGGGCCCAGCAGGTGGAAGGGCGCTGCGAACACGCAGCAGTTGCCACAGTGATCTGGAGCAGATCCACCCCGAGATAATGGCACAGCCCCTGGCATGTTCTCAGTCTAGAACACCAGGAAGTCTTACTAGAAACTCACACATGCTTTATCATCTGCCTTTCCTGCTCTTCATCGGGAATGATTCTATCTCATGCTCTGTGTTAGGGTTTTCCCTCTCGAGTGAGAAGTCAGTTGGCAATGGTTTCTGAAGGAGCACCTTTCCTAGGAGGATTTGTTCCCTACAAGGTCATTTCAGTCATGGCAGGAAGCTTCAAGTAAGCTCAAATTTCCAGTTGCCAAAGAAAAACGTACCAGATTGCCTCCCCTTGATAGCTGTAAACTGTGTAAAATAACAAGGCGTTATCTCAGTACCACCCTTCTTGGTTCCTTGATCCTAAATGGAGAACTCAAGGATTGTACCAGCTGCTAATTAATCTTCATTGTTCTCTGGAGAGGCATACGAAAGCTCAGGAACTGGGAAATCGGGGCATGGATGTTTAAACAATTAATAGGGTGAGTTACCCAAGATCACTAAGTGAGGTAAAGGGAAAAGCAACCCGACCTGGGCCTCAAGACCCTCCGAGAGAAGCGGCCCTGCTCAAGCGAGGGCACAGCCCACATTTGCAGGAGCAGATGTTTTATCGAGCTCACGGCGCAGCCAGGCCCGCCCTGGGCTATCTGTTCCTATCTGCTTTTATTATGCTTTGGGGTTCTCCCTTGATAAGACCTCCCATATGGTACTTGTATTAACATTAAATAATGGCCATTGTATTGTGTATACTATCACCACAGAAATATTTACTTAGTGGAGCACACACACCGGTCAAGCATGGCAATTGAAAACAAGCTAATCATAAAAACCTTTCATGCTCATATCTATTTACAAAATCTGTTTCAGTTGTGCCTGCTAAGGATAGCCTTTGTTCTAAACAAACACACACAAGTCTTCAGTAGACCCGAGCCAAGGCAGGCAGCCCTGTGCCCTCTCTGTGCAGCGTGGGCTGCGGGGAGGGCCCAGTGTGAGTAGTCTTGCTCTCTGAGCCCTGCAAGGCTCCCCGGAGACTGCAGCACATGACGCCCTATCAGGGCCCTCCTCTCCCCTTGGACACTGACCCCGTGTTCTTTCAGTCTCAGTTTGTGCTCAACTTCAAGGACATCTGTAGGGTGTGTAAAATCTGCAGGCTCACCAGCACTGTACCAGAGAGGCTCCTTTAAATGATGTGGAATGATACCTGAGAAACTGCAATTCCAGGAGACACTTCAGTGACTCTGGTAGTAAGGGTTCACATCCTCTGTCTGCAAATAACTCTTTTCCTGGACTTTCCTAGGATTTCTGGGCCCCTGCCCTGTACCTCATTCCGTGGTCCTGACAGTGGTGACTATGGGGTGTAGTTGCCACTGCTGGAGGCGGCCTTTCGATGCTCTTGTCTTCTGTCTCAGTGATATCGATGGTTTTCGTAGATGTATACTCAGTGCTCAATTACTAACCAAAAGGTTGGCACTTTGAACTCACCCAGAGGCGCCTCAAAGGAAAGATGTGATTTGTCTCTGTCTCCTAGCCACTGGAAACCTATGCAGTGCGGTTCCACACTGACACCGGCAGGATTGTCCTGAGTCCAAAGTGGGGCAATGGCGAACAGTTTGTTCTTTGGGTCCGGGAGTTGCAGACAGGAAGAGGCAAGAGCACTGAGGTTTGGAAATAACTTAGAGACCGCCTCTGTGGTTCCTCATCAGGGAATCTTGTGTATGCTAAGTAACTCCTTTCTAGCCAGGGCCATCGAGTCCGCTTTGACTCATAGTGACCCTCGGTGGGATTTTGAGGCTGTGCATCTTTTGTTTTTGTTTTTTGGGCATCACTGCCCTCTGGTGGTGGGAGTAGGAGGCCCAGCCTTTGCTCCTGTGGAGTCGCTGCTGGAATTGAACCTCCATCCCAGTGGGCCGCAGTCCTGCTCACAACCACTACGCCACCGGGGCTCAGGTGAGGCTGTGCATCTTTATGGAAATAGACGGCCTCACGTTTATCCTGAGTAGCTGCTGGTGGGTTTGAAATTGACCACCTTTTGGCCGGCAGTCCAGTACTTCCCTGCCAGTGTCTATGTAACTTCTCTAGATCCCCCCTCCATTTGTTCCATCAGGAAAGTGTTGATAACAATGGCACTTGTCTCACTGAATTAGTGTAAGGACACTGGCAATAATGCACACTAAATGGGCGGTGCCCAGCCCCCGCACATACTGTTAGCATGCCTGCCTCACAAGTGGCTGGAGTAGAACCAAGTTCTAAATGTTTCAGAGCAGCACGTGAGGCCTGTCATATGGTGTGGTGGGCAGGATAGTGATGACCTGGGGTGGACACTCAGGCCTCTTACCCAGAGGCCTGGCTGAGGAAGACTGGGCAAGCGTACCTCTCCTTCTCTGGAAGAATTACTCCTTTGTCAAATGAGGAGACAGTTCCAAGAGCAGTGGCTGGTTTACACATATCAGGGCGAAGGGGGATGCCTTTTGAATACCGGTAAAATTGCAAAACACATGGCAGCTTTCTGATGTTTAGTGTCCATTGATATACAGTGATACAAAGTGCTCTCTGATTTTAAAAATGTGATTTAAATGGAAAGACTCTCAGCTCTGTTTATATTCATTTGCGGAACAGTGCATATTACATTTAATGAATACTTTTTAATCCGACAAGAGACAATGTCTGATGAGTCCTTTAATAAAGCTGCAAGCCCCTAAAGGTTATAGTCTCTCACATTGAGTGCAGTGGTCTAAAGCATTTTTGTTCGTTTGTTTTGATAATAGCCCTTGTGTTAACAAAGGTAGGAGCAGGACGCCCAAGTGAATGGTCTGAGTCGCCGCTAAGATACCTCCTACTTGCTGATTTCTTGATGCTGAAGTGGACTCAAGGAGCCCTAGTGGCATAGGAGTCATGTACCGGACTGCTAACCACGAGGTCAGCAGTTTGAAACCACCAGGCGTTTGAAACCACAAGTTGCTCTGTGGGAGGAAGACGAGGCTTTTGGCTCCCCATGAAGATGTACAGTCTTGGAACCCACAGGGGCCGTGCTCGCCTGTCTTACAGGGTCGCTATGAGTCGCTACCGACTCAATGGCAGTGAGTGCCAGAGTCAGAGTTTGGGAAAGCCACAGCGGCAGTTCTAGCCTGTTCTACAGGGTGGCTGGCTAAGCGTGGGAAGGGTTGGCAGTGGACCCAGATGCCCAGGGAAGCTGGCTTCACATCACCGGCTCCTCTCCTCTGCCTCCATCCTCCCCTTCTAGCGCTTGGCTGCTTTCACTCCTCCACCTGCACCCCTGTAGGACCAGCCTCTGGAGCTGGGACTCTGGACAGGCATCTTTCTCAGTCGAGGGTTTAATTTATAGCAATTTATAGCATTTATAGCAAGAGGGGGTGGACTCTAGATCTCGAACACTCCTCCTAGTTCTGTAAGGGGCCTAACCCATTGTCTTCTTCATGAATCCACAGATACATATCTGATCCTGTCTTACAGAACAGCAAAGGAGTACTGTTGTTTTTTGAAGCTGTGCTGATTTGGGCAGATGTTTAGTTTTTGTCCTTCTAAATGTCTGTGTTTCAGTTCTTAATCATCATCTTTTTAGAGCAGATTTCTTTTCTTATGGGTGGTTTATGGAGATTGGTTTTGGAGGTCCAGTACTATCACAAAGTACAGACATGTTTTCTGTGGATATTAAAGCAAGACAGAAAATAAAATGTTCCACAACCTATAGCCTCAGTGCCACAACCTGGTATTTCTTTTACCTGGCTGGCATGCCTGTGAGGGTTGAGCTTGTATTCCTGGAACTTGGCAGAAGTTCCCAGATGTTTATTGAATAAGTGCACCAATTTTAGGTGAGTGTTTGTTATTGTTTGGTTTGGTCTGGTCACTGGATTCTACCCACCATTCATCAGTTAGCCCAGTCTTGGGCTGGAAAACAAACGACATTGCATAAATTCATCTGCAAATAAAAGATTGAGAGCAGAAGTTAAGTATGTCCCCCAGCTGAGGAATATGTGTCAACTTTTTCTGTGGTTGGCTTTTTTTTTTGCTCAATATTCATACGTTCAGCACCACTCAACCTAACATATTCAACAAGACAGCTCCATTTTAGCAGATCTTTTAAGAGAACTAAAACTTCTGGCAGGAACGATGTCCTGGCCTCATCCTCATAGGAGGTTATCGCCAGAAAAACACTTCAGACTGAGGAGAGAGCTCTTAATATCATGGGGTGGGGAGGATTCTTTGAGTATTACAAGTCTACCTTGTACTTGATTTCACTCATGCAATAGTCAGGAAGGATATGACCTTCTTCTCCATATCTTATTCCTCATACTTCCAAAGAAGCTTCTCTGAAATAGCTCTGCTGAGAAGAGGAGTCTGAACAGGCCTAGGAAATGCCAAGGGTTTACATTAAGGATTGGCATCTGTTTATTGACAGGGTCATGGCTTCTCCTGTTTATGACCCCCTAGGGACCCCAGCATGGAAATGGGATTTGTAATGTAACACTGGCAGTAACACACTAGAAACAGCCATGACAGTGTTCCTCTCTCCCACGTGTGGCAGCTGACTTCCTAGAATGTAGACAGAGAAGATATTCAGGCAAGGGGGAAGGCAGGTGAGCAGAGGGGAAGGCAGGCACAGGGTAAAAGTGCCTGCGATTTGATTCAGGGCACCCTGCTCACATGTCCTAGGACCTTAAACTGTGATTCCTGCAGGGGTGGGCGGGGTGGGGCTCAGCCTTGTTCCTGAGCCTTCCAGACCCATGTGCCATACCAGCCTCTCACCCCATTTTTCAACTTCGGCATTGACCTTCTCACCATGTGAAGCTGCTTTCCATCCAACACACTCCCACCTGCCATCCTTTGCCTGTGAATTATTTATTTTTTCTTTCAGGGCTTGGGGCAGTAATAGGGTTGGAGAGGGAGAGAGAAGAACAGAACCCTGAAATCTCAGGTTTTTCTCACAGATTTTTCACTTCAGAGACAGCCTGGACAAAGCTGGAGTAGGGATTTCTTTTCTGCCCTCTCAGAGGGGGGTTCTGGGGATGGCTAAATAAGTTTGTCAGGGCATGAAGGGTCCCTGAAATTGCACTGCATTGGAAACTTCCTTCTCTCTTAATGGCTTTTCCCCCCATATCCTAATGGAAATGAGACATCCTTGTGTTTCTTATGGGACCTGACCCAGGAACACTCTCTAGTTGACAGATAAATGGAGAATTTAGAAGAATATCCATAATATCTGATATGTATTTTATGTGTAATTTTTAAAACAGGTCTCAATTTTACCTCTCACCCATCTAATAGACAAGGATCAGTAAGTGGTGATTCTAGAATAGCTTGCCATTCATTCAGTGGTGGTTTTCAGAGGAAATAAGTAGGAGTCTTATTCTCCAGCTACATCCTGGGGGTATCCGCTTTCTTGAACAGAGATGCCACGTCTGAGAATATCAGTGGGCCCTCAATGACTGCAGACAAGGCTTTCTTTCATGACCTCTTCCAATACCTCAATCTTCCAGCAAGCTTTGTTTTCAGATGCCAACTTTTCATCAAGCCTAGTGTCTCCAAGATCATCCCGGGACCAGTATTTATGTACCAAGCAGTGTTGACTTTCCTATTTGCCGGCGTGATAAACAAACGGCTCCAGTGCTCTGTCAAAGTGCTCCAAACAGTCTGAAGTGGGTTTCAGCGCCTTTAGCATCACGTATTCATAGAAAGACTGTACTTAATCGAGTCGAACCTCTCTGTCTATTGCTAGTGGCATGCTTCAAAGACTGAGTGTGCGGTCCGCCTACAATAGGAACTTGCCATTGTAATCAATTGTCACTCTTCAAACGAAATGGTCACCATCCTGATGATAGTGTGGACATTGCATTGTGCTAGGCATTGGCTGCTAACTGGAAAACGAACGATTTGCACTCATCGGCCAGTGTATGAAAGGAGGATTAAGAAATGGGGCTGCAGAAGGATTTACAGACCTGGAAACTCTGTGAGGCAGTTCTACGCCATCATAAAAGATCTCCATGCATCAGAAACAACTTCACTGCATAGGATTTGTTTGTTTGGGGCCTAGGCAGGGAACCCTGGTGGCACAGTGGTTAAAGTGCTTAACTGCTAACTGAGAGGTCAGCTAGAGCTACTGTAGGAGAACACGTTGTGGCAGTGTGTTTTCACAAGGACTTACAACCTTAGAAACTACACAGGGCAGTTCTACACTGTCCTGTCATGTTGCTATGACTCAGAAGCTAATTAGTGACACTGAGTTTCATTTCCATGATCCTGATTGTCACCTAGAGATGTAAGGCAAAGGGTAACAGATGAAGTAGGGAAAAATAAACTAATACAAAACAATTCAGATTGTATGCTTGTGATTGACTAAACATATACTTGGCAGTATTTGGCAGTTAAAATGCGTGTTTCATGATTTTTATCCAAAATATGACACCAGCATTAAATTTTCGCTTAACTCAAGAAAGCTTCCTAGACCACTGGAACTTCCAAGCATTTTTTGATCATGTATTTGACCTTGATAAAATATTACCTTGCTTTACATTTTTAACTTTTATATGTTGCCTTTGCTTTTAATTTATGTGTCTTTTAAAAATTGCTTTCAAACAACTATCTAGACCTAAGGGGTAAAGAGTTTAGGAATGCTCTAATCCTAAACTAGTATGATTCCTGGTAGGTTCTGCCATTAATGCTACTTCTCAGTACAGAGATGCTTGGAATGACCACATGAGGAGTTCAGTAAGGGCTAACTCTCCATGCTAATCCAGAGCAATAGCCACTGGCTTTCTTTAAGGCAGCCAGAGACGTTATTTACAAGCATCTTAGATAATACTTGCTTATTCTTTGCAGATAGCTACATGATAATGATCTTATGTTTGGGTCGTTTACTATTTTCTCTCTCTTTAGTCTCTACCACCTGCACCTCCCGGATCACAAAAGTAGAGACAAAAGTTGCCGGAAGTCTCAATTGTCAGACTTCAAAGTCTGTGCTAAACATTTGACATTTGACAACGTGTTTCCCCCCCTCCCCCTAACTCTCATCTTGCCTGTATGGGCACCAGCCTCAGAGAGATAACCATATGAGGCAGAATCAATGAAGCTTAACTCCTTCTAAATTTGCTTCCTCCCACACAAGAGGGCGGGCTGTGTACCTTGGGGCTGGCAGTGCCCTTTAGCAGGGCCACTCCCTGTTGACTTGAGCTGGAGGCACGGCCCACACTCAGTAGAAACTGTGCATGTGCACCTGGCCCACACCATGGCCTTTCTAAACCAGAAAGGATGCGACAAGCAGCTCATACCTGTAGACATTGTGAGGTCTGTGGGGATTCGGTGAATTGTCTGAAATAAGTAACAATAGGTCAAGTTAAATATAATTAGAGAAGCCCTTAGAATTGAGAGTTATCTTAAGATGCCATTGGTATTCTTTTCACCCTAGGAAAATATGATCACAAAATTGTAATAGTGAGGAAAATAAAATTTTACTCAGTCTATGCAGTAATGAGAAAAGAAAAGCAGAAAACACACTGGCATGACTCTAATGATATTTCCGACTCAGTCCTAAGAGCAATACAAATTTAACGGTTTGTGTACAATCTTGGTGGTGGCTTGATCCTTTCAATAGATAAGCAAACATCAACTGTAGCTTTTCCAAAGGTCTGGGTAAATCTTGGTTGTGAAGACAATCAGCAAAGACTTTTATTGACCTAACAGGACCAAAGGAGAGAAGACCAAGTGATGGTTCTGCTCTATTTGCATGTCTTATTTGATAGGGGAACCCCTTTGATCCCTCCAATCTTCCTTATTCTTGGTGTGTGTCTACCTCACCTGCCTGTTTTTTCTCATAGGCAAACTGATCCTCCTCTCCCTTCCCCCAGGCTTCTCAGTGTAGGGAGACTGGCCAGGACTATTGACTGCCCTTTCCTATCTCCTTGTGCCTTTGCCTTGCCAGCTCAGTGGTCAGAAAAGATATGTGGGGTTCTCGCAATGGCACAAGGACTGTTTCATGGCTTAGGATGAAACTAGGGTTCTGGCTGAAGTGCCTTTGGTTTGAGGCGCTAGCACAACAGAGAAGCTCAGACTGAATTTTGGCAGTGACACCGAATGTACAAGATGGTAGGATGGCTTTTTTTCAAATGAAAAATCCAAACCCCTGGCCCTCGTGTTGATTCAGACTCTTGGTGACCCTGTACTACAGGGCAGAGCTGCCGCGTTGGGAACTGTGACTTTAAATCTTTATGGGAACAGACCGTCTCCTCCTTCTCTGCAGAGAGACTGCTGAGTTCAAACGATTAGGCTTGCAGTAGCAGGCCACTGCATAACCCAGTCCGCTGGCTTCCAGAGCTGCCAGGTACACTTGATTCTTCCCTGAATTCATTAGGATGCTACAGAAAAGTCCTGTCCTCCAGGAAACATCTCTGAAGGAGACTTGAGGTGCTCTTTGCCACATGACTTGGCTTCTGGAATGCACGGTGTGGCGCTCCGGGTAAAGTAGCGGAGCGCTCTACAAACTGTGGTTTGCCTCCCAGATTCTCCCATTCGTTCTAGTGATGGATTTGAGCATTTAGGCCAATTGAAGGCAGTGTGGCAGGAACTGCATACAAACTATGTTGCAGTGAGGGCCTCATCCAGGACTTGACTAAAGCCGCTCTGGGGACTTTACCCCACAAGGAACCAGATAAGCTTAACTACCCCCCATAGAGCCATGTGGTCAGGAAGGGCAAAAACAGGCTGGCATTTGTACCCAGAAGAAGGAAGAGCCATAACTCTCTGGTATATATCCAAACCATCCTTTAGAGGGGCAGAAATTCCACTAGTGGAGTTCGTGGCTTTAGATTTTTAAATTGAATATATAGTGGGGGGTGGGGGTGGGGAGGATTAAATGCTATGGCTTTACTAGGAATTGAAGGCATGGTCTGGCATCAGAACTGAAATAAAAGGGTAAACATGTTTCGATCTCAGCCTTCTCTATGCGTCCACCTTCTTCTTCAGGCATCTAAGCAAACCCACACTCTCCTGTGCTCTCTGGAAGACCAGCGGAGTGGGCAAGACTTCACAGGGCGGCCACAGTCAGGCTGAAGCCAAGCTCTCTCATCAGAGGGTGGGGAGCCACCGGGCCGCACGTGGTGGCATCTCCGCTCGCCTTCTTCCTCCCTGCCCCTTACAGGGAATGGAGACCGGCCTGCCACAGCCCTCGCGGCACCTGCAGCGTGGGAGGCAGCCGGGCTTCCACGATTTGGCCTCTTGTCCCACCCTGGCCGCCTCCAGGGTCCCTCTGAGGTTGGGGAACCTCCCACGTGCTCACCACTTGCCTGTGTGCTTCCCAGCCGGTGAGGGTGATTTTTTAGAAAACTATTTTTAGAAGCAGTAACCTCAGAGTAAACACAGCCTACCAGATGCTGGTGTTTTTCTGGGGCGACTGAGCAGACGATCATTTGTTTAAAGAGAAAGGCGAAGTGGCTCTCTTTGCCAGTCTGGCAAAAGGAGCTTTAATTTATATAATTGCTGGGTTTTACTCCCTCTGGTGGCACGAATTTAGAAGACACGACTGCTTGAACCCACAGAAATCCGTCCAGTTATCAAGGACAGATTTCGGAGAGAACAAAAATTTACTTTAACTTTAGAATTCTCGTTTAATGAAAATTAAGGACATGTCGCATTCTAATAGTATGGGTACAGGATATAGTAAGACTATGACGGCAGGTTCTCTCCGTTCTTCTCTTATTTCTAGAAGGTCAATCACTAAACGAAAGTATGTTTTGAAAATGGGACTGTGAAAACTCCCGGATAATAAAATCTACTCTGTAGGCTCTAGCTGTAATAGAGCATGATGTTGGTATAAGTACTTTATAGTGCTTTTATAAATACAGTCAACCCTGCTGACAACTTCACTGCTGTGTGCTGTCAATCAATTCCAAGACGACATGCAGGTACGACTGAACTATATCCCTAGGCTCAAATTGTCACCGGAAAACACGGCCAGGCCCTTTCTCCTGAGAAGCTGCCGGATTGTTAGAATCATCGAGCTCTCCGTTAGCAGCCACGCACACACTCATGGTGCTGCCGAAGTGCCTTCAGATGAGGGTAAAAAAGAAATGAGATTCCCTCTCAGAAAGGTCGTGGGGAGGAGAAGAGCCAGTCAGGGAGTGTGGTAACGATGAAACATACAGCAACTTTCCTCTAGTTCTTCAATGCTTCTCTCTCCCCCTCCCCACCCCAACACTATCATGATCCCAATTCTACCTTACAAATCTGGTTAAACCAAAGGATTATGAACCGGAAACATGGGGAATCCGGACCGGTGGTGAGAGTGGCGATGCTGGGAGGGTGGGGGGAAGGTGGAGTAGAAAACGGGAACCAATTATAAGGATCTATGTAAAGCCTCCTCCCTGGGGGACAGACAATAGAAAAGTGGGTGAAGGGAGACATCAGACAGTGTAAGATATGACAAAATCATCATCATCATCATCATCATCATCATCAAGGAGCTCAAGTAGAAAGTAAAAGCTTTGAGAATGTGCTTGGCACGATGAATGTATGTGTGGATTGTAATAAGAGTTGTATAATAACTCTCCAGTAAAACGATAAAATGATTTTAAAATGAGTTAGAGAGAAGGGTTCTTCAGTCTAATATTGGGGAAAGCACACCCTCTCAATAACAAATCATTTCTAATTTTAAGATTTGAGACAACCTAAACATATTATGAAGAGACACAAGAGACAGCTCTTTTATTCTTGAAAAAAGGTATTATAGTCGCAATTCTTTGAGAATTTAGTAAAGCCCCAGAAAGACCATAGAAGAAAATGGAATTCTTTCTTTTTTTTTTTTTTGATAGAGAGAATGTCCCCTTTATTCATTTTTCAGTTGAGCTTTGAGAGTTCTGGGTGGGACCTCCTGGGAGGACTCTTGGGGAGCCCAGGGCAGGGATGGGGCACAGACATCTGTGGGTTCAGATCCAGGCCTGCTCTTAGGTGCCTGGCCTGAGAGAATTACTGCACTGCTTTGAGTTTCAGTGGCCTGTAGTCTGGGTGGCCATGTTGACAGACACGTAGGGTCAGACACGGTAGGTATTCAGTAGGCAGAGGGGATTTAACACCTCGCCTGCCTGCCCCTGCTCCCGAGTGCATCCCCACCTGCGGCTTTGCCAACAGAGACCTATGGGATCATGTTCCAGGCACATGTGCACGAAGGCTCCATCTTCACCGGATGGGACCATACTGAGTGGAGGCGGCGGGGACCGCGGGGCTACTCCAGTGGGGGCCCGGTTTGGAGGCCCTTCAGGAGGCTGAGGTGAAGGAGTCAGGGCTGGGGGTCCGGGAGCAGGGCTGGGCTGACCCACTGGGTGCTGACTCCCTGCCACCCCTCCCGAAAATGGAATTTCTTTCCAGATACTTTCTCAATTCTAGAATTCTACCACTCAGCACTGTTCTGTTCTTTCAATAGAAAGAGCTGGAAGTGGGAAGCTCTTCACTGGACTGAAGACTCAGTCCTCGTCATAG